>QLTV01010983.1:718110-741545 GCA_003457575.1 Thermophis baileyi | reverse complement strand
GAGGGATGGAGGGAGAAAGAGAAATGGGAGAGGGAGGGAGAAGGAGAGATGAGGGGGGGGAGGAAGGGAGAGGGGGGGAGGGATATGGAGAGGGAGAGGGAGGGAGGGAGAGGGGAGAGGGAGGGAGAGGGAGAGCGGGAGGGGGAAAGGGAGGAAGTGGGAGAGGAAGGGGGAGATGGAGAGGCAGGGGGAGGGGGAATGGAGGAAGGGAGAGGGAGAGAGGGAGAGAGAGAAGAAGGAGAAGAAAGAAAAGAAAAAAGAAAGAAAGAAAGAAAGAAAGAAAGAAAAAGAGAGAGAGAAAGAGAGCGAAAGAGAGAGAAAGAGAGAAAGAAAGAAAGAAAAGTGGTAGAGGTTTACAGGCTTAAATCTGTCTGACAGCTTGATGACAGTTTAAGAATATAAAACGATGAAGAAGTAAAATAATGAAATCCTTCAAACAGGGAAAGTCCCCTTTAAACAGTAAAAGCAGTAACTACTATATGAAAGGAATCCCATTCATTAAAAAAAAAACTCAAATAATGTTTTAAATACCAACTTCCAAAGTCAGGAATTAATTAAACCAGGTAGAAACAAGCCATCAAAAGTTAGAACCGATTACATTTTCCACCGGACTGCCTACTACACTTTCTCTTTTCTGGCTTTCTTGCGAAACAGACAAACCAACCACAAATACACAGCAGGAAATCTCTGACAATGAGATTAGGAAGGTTTCGCTATGTGCAATCTTGTACTAAAATATAATCTTGACAAATGACAAATGTGGTCAACCAAACGTGAACACAAACCTTGTGAGAGAAATCAGGGAGACTGACATGTTGTATATAACGAAGAAACTTTTAATATAAATATCTGAGGGAATTTTTACTCAGATCTTGATGTTGGCCTCCGTCCCAAGCGTGAGGCTCTCTATTTCTGAGGAATTATGCAGCTGGGGGGGGGAAAAAGTTGCTTTCCTTGTTCCAGTGTGATTTACTGCTCCTTTTGCACTGGGAAAACAGAACCCAACTGAGGCTCCTGCCAACCTGTTGTAGGAAGTTAGCACCCACCCCTCTCCTAGAAAAATGAGATATTTTAGGAAATATTAAAAGGGCAGAATATTTCCCTTAAAAGGGAGGCAGAAACTCATCCCCCCACCACCTTTGTCAATGGGCCATTAAGGTCTGGGCCAGTCTATTCTACATGACAAAGATCTACCTCCTTCAGGCAGAGCCATAGTAGGAATTACCCAAAGCCCTTTCATTACATCATCACCCAGCAAGAGTCAACCAAGCCTGGGACTCAAAAGACAACCTACAAAGTTACCCCTGCATGGCCCCATAGGAGTCTGACAACCAATCAGAATACAAGCTCAAATTCAAAGCCCAACAGAGGGCATAAAACCCAGGCACTCCCAGCATCTCTTCCCTTCCCCCCCACCCCAGGACCTCAAACCATGTGGTCCTGTCCACCATTAAACCATCTTTCCAAACAGTCTCCATGTTTCCAGTGTCTTTTTCCCCACTTGGAACTGAACCCAGATGGACATTTCTTCCAACACTGTCTATGGAAAGAAGTGCATATATCCCAGGTACAAAGCATGTTTGTTTAAATCAGAGAGATAACTTTAGAGACTCCACTTTACTGTATTTATCAGTCATAATATCTTTGCAGAACATCAAATGCAGAACTAAACAGAAAAATCACAAACCAACCACAGGATCCACATTCAAGGTGTTGCAAGAAAAATCCAGGTCCACTTCCAAGCCGGGAATAAAATAGAGACCGCTTGAGAAAGAAGGTCTGTTTATTGATGAGCAGAATCAACACACACACAGTTCTGGGACAGCTGACAAATTAGCTTGATGAGTGCAAGGATTTTTATAGAGTTTACAGTATTTTGTAATGTTGAAGTTCATTTTGTGGGCTTTTATTATTTGATTGGTTTTACTTGTTTCCGCAAAGGCTCATGATGGGTCTTAATTGTCAGCTTCCTGAATCTAATCCTGTCAGGCATGATTTTATCCTGTTATCTATTGCCTCTAGCCTGCCTTTCTTAATGGACTGGTATTGTTTCCATTTTTCTCAATGAATGGGGTTAAGGTCATGTCCTCTCCTTAATCCCATCACCTGGAAGTGAAGTTGTTTTGTTTGTGAATTAAGGACGACTGGGGCTACTTTCTCCCTCTAAGAACGTGTTTCTCCATTTCTCCTTTGCGGAAATATAATATTCTGCCTCTTACTATTCCCCAATTTCATTTTCTGGAGTGGGGGGGGGGCTTCCCACAATTAGATGTCTTAACCACTGAAACCTTACAGTGAAAAATCCAAATTAAACTTGGTCACTTTCCATTGCTACGGCTGTAGAGAGTGTGACACACTTGGCAGAAAGGGAGCTGAGTTTCAGTAAGTGTAACCCTCTGCTAGGGACACGGTGGTTCAGTGGCTAAGACACTGAGTTTGTCGATCAGAAGGTCGGCAGTTCAGCGGTTCGAATCCCTAGCGCCGCATAACGGGGTGAGCTCCTGTTACTTGTCCCAGCTTCTGCCAACCTAGCAGTTCAAAAGCACGTAAAAAATGCAAGTAGAAAAATAGGGACCACCTTTGGTGGGAAGGTAACAGCGTTCCGTACACCTTTGGCATTTAGTCATGCCGGCCACATGACCATGGAGACATCTTCGGACAGCGCTGGCTCTTCGGCTTTGAAACGGAGATGAACACCGCCCCCTAGAGTCAGGAACGACTAGCACGTATGTGCGAGGGGAACCTTTACCTTTTAACCCTCTGCTGTTTACAATAAAAGGTACCTCTGTGACTACCAAGTGTATGCATGTTGTACCTCACAACCTTTTGCAAACACCAGCAGTCTAAAAAAGAAGCTGTCGCCATTAGACCAAACTGGATTTGAAGGCAGTAGGTGCCATCTTTGATCGAACGACTGAGACTCAAAGCCTAGAGGTATTAGTTACCATGCAGAGACTCCACAATTGTTAAACCAGTCACACAGGGCTGCTGTGGCACAAAAGTCTGAGGGCAAATGTTGAAAGTGTGGAAAAGAGTAAAGTGTTGTTGTTGCACCAAGCATGTCTGACACCCTTTAGGAACACGTACGTGACCAAGAGCAGCGAAAAAAGCAAAGGTTAAGTAACAGGAAACATCTGCAGCTCCAAAGATGGGTAGTTTAACCACAAGGACTTATAGGAAAGCATACATTGCAAAAAAATAGTACCCACATGTGTTCTTATCTTCTTAGGCAAATAGATAGCAGGAAGCCTCAACTGAAGCTAGACTTGCAGTCAAAGGTTGTTACAGCTGCAAAAGTTAACCAGGGGACTACGCTATAAAAAGGGAATAAATAAATAAATAAATAAATAAATAAATAAATAAATAAATAAATAAATAAGGGTTAGGGGTGCTTAAAGCATGGCAGTGGGAGATGTAAACAGGGGCGGAGATTCACGTGGGGTTATTAGGTGCCTTGGATAGACTGTAAACTTTGTGTTACCCAGCCAATGGGGAGACAAGGGACTGTTTGGTTTGGTGTCTGCAGTGCCTTAGATAGAAAGTCCATACAGAGAGTGGTGAGGGCAGCTGAGAAGATCACAGGTAGCTCGCTTCCTGTCATTCAGGATACTGCTCATAAGTGCTATGTGCTTAGAGCTCAAAGCATTGTTAGAGACCCACACACCCACTTCACGGTCTGTTTCAGAGGTGGGTTCCTGCTGGTTTGGACCGGTTCTATAGAACTGGTAGTAAAAATAGGGACTGGTTCTCCGAACCGGCAGTAACCGCAGCCTGGCCATGCCCCCGAGCCGGTTCTTGCGGCGGCACCATAGGCACCATCTTGTTTTTCGTTTCTGCGCATGCACAGCTTTGTTTTAGCACTGCGCATGCACAAAGCGCACCCGCGCCCATGCGGCAAGCCACTGAGCGAACCGGCAGCGACAAAAACTGGAACCCACCCCTGGTCTGTTTCTGTTGCTCCCCTCTGGGAGGAGGTTTCAAAGTATTTCTAGCAGGACTACCAGATTCTGTAACAGCTTTGTTCCCTATGCCATCCATCTGGTAAGCTCACAAGATTCGTTTCTCTCGCCATGTACATGTATACATCCCAAGTAGACTGTTGTTTCTCTGTGTCGTATAATATTTGTGGGTATATGCATAATTTTGTATTTATTTATTTATTTATTCATGTTTAAATAGTGTATATTAGAGTGCGTTTCTCACAAAGGTGGCTGGTGACAAGGTAAAGCCCAAGGAGCAGAGCTCAGACCAGGAATGTCCAACCTTGACAACTTTAAGATGGCTGGCTGGGGAATTCTGGGACTTGAAGTCCACCAGTGTTAAAGTTGCCAAGTTTGGAGACTCCTGGGCTAGAAACTGGGAGGCCATGGATTCTAGTCCCCACCTTAGGCACAAAGCCAGCTGGGTAACTTTGAGTCAGTCCCTTTCTTTTAGCATCTTTTAGAAGATGCAGGTAGTCTTTAACTTAGAAGCATTGATTTAGCAACAGTCAAAGTTACAAGGGCATTGAAAAAAGTGATTTATGACCAGTTCTCATAACAACAGTCACAGTATCCTCATGGTCATGTGATCAAAATTCAGACTCTTGGCAACCAGCCTGAATTTACTGATACAGAAGAAGAAAAGAAGAGCAGCAAAGATGATTAAAGGCCTGGAGACTAAAATATATGAAGAACGGAGGATTTGGGTTTGGCTAGTCTAGAGAAAAAACGGACTAGGGGTGACATGATAGCAACATTCCGGTATTTGAGGGGCTGCCACAAAGAAGAGGGGGTTGAATTATTTTCCAAAGCACCTGAGGGCAGGACAAGAAACAATGGATGGAAACTAGTCAAGGAGAGAAGCAACCTGGAATTAAGGAGAAACTTCCTAAAAGTGAGAAGAGTGGAATAGCTTGCCTTCAGAAGTTGTGGGTGCTTCATCACTGGATGTTTTTAAGAAGAGACTGGGCAGTCACTTGTCTGAAATGGTATAGGGTCTCCTGCTTGAGCTGGAGACCTCCAAGGTCCCTTCCAGCTCTATTCTGATTCTGATCATCTGATCACCATTTGCGACCATCTTAGCTGGCTTTCAACAAGCAAAGTCAATGGGGGAAGCAGATTTACTTAATGACAGCCTGATTCACTTAACAATTGAAGTGATTCACTTAACAACCTTGGCAAAAAAGGACATAAAAACTAATCTTAGGCAACGCTATTTTTATTAAATTTCTAGGCAAATTCTCCATACAGAATGGCATATTCAATATAATTGAGCAAACAGTAATATTTTCCAGACTGCCTTGCTCCCAAATTAATTGCAATATTACTTAATGGTAAGATGGGGTTTTGGGCCATCATATAAAGTATGAATCAATTATTCTCACACATGCCTCTGGCCCATTTATTTCTGAAATATGCCGAGTTCTAAAACTTTCAAGTTGCTAAGAAGGGAAAGCATTCAGATTATTATATTTGAAATGCTGAAATCACTTTATTGGATAATTCACCTTTGTCCCTTGGTTTTACCATAAGCTGTTTTATGGAACAGGCTACAATGCATAGGTGAATACAGTATGATGTTGGTTAAAACCCAAACACTAAGCAGATCTGAGAAGTAGTAGCCAATAAAAATTTCAGGGCTATGTTTGACCACATAACTTTTACTGTTGTGAGCTTCATAGTGCATCTAAAAGCACTAGGATAGTTTTTAAAAAAGGAACAGAAAGAATGTAAATGAGCACGTCTCCATTTCTTCAGTACAGGTAGTCCTCGAGTTACAATGGTTCGTTTAGTGACTGTTTGAAGTTACAATGCCCCTGAAAAAAGTGACTTATGACCATTTTTCACACTTACGACTGTTGCAGCATCCCCATGGTCACGTGATTTATATCTGGATGCTTGATAACTTGTTCATATTTATGACGAATGCAGTATCCCGGGGTCATCTGATCACCTTTTGCAACTTTCTGACCAGCAAAATCAATGGGGAAGCCAGATTCACTTAGCAACGATGTTACTAACTTAACAACTGCAGGGAATCACTTAACACATGTGGCAAGAGAAGTCGTAAAATGGGGCAAAACTCACTTAGCAAATTTCTCACTTAACAACCTAAATTTGCGGCTCAATTGTGTTCGTAAGTCAAAGACTAGTAGTTAGGATTTTATTGGGCATATAAAGGCCCTGCAAACTCCATGTTCATATCTGTTTTTGGAGGATACCTCAGGAAGCATACAATTCTAACATCCACATACAACTTCAGTGTTCTGATGTTGATAAATGGAGGCCTAGAAAACATCATCCTAAGAAGAATTTCAAGTAAAGGAGCTTTAATTTTACTACGAGAGATGACAATCTCAGAGAAATGAAACTCCATGGTAGTGGTGGAAATGGACAGAGACTACCAGCTGTCAGGTGTAACCATCCGGAGCCACTAATGAATAACGAAAGTCAGTAACGTTATCAGCTACCTCCTATGTTACAAGAACCTCACTAGACAGCTTGTGTTCCTGTGGGAATAGCTGGATAAGGCTTCATGGATCTTGGGGGAGATCAAGCCTATGCGCTTGCAGCTGCTCAAGGACTCCATGCTAGGCCCTCACTTGATTCCTCCCTGCAGCCTGCCTGGCAGTTTCCCACACCAGCATTAGGAAAGTACCACTAGCTAGGAGAGTAAGAACAACATAGTTTACTAGCTAAACCAGGGGTGTCAAACTCGATTTCATTGAGGGTCGCATCAGGGTTGTGTTTGACCTCGGGATGCCAGGGGGACGTGGCCAGGGTGGGTGTGGCCAGCTCAACATCACTCGTATTGGGGGCGCCTGTGGTGGCTCGAGCGTTCTGCCAGCGAAAATGGGCTCCTGAGCTTCATTTTCGGCTGCGATGGCCTCCCGCAACCCCCTGCCAGCGAAAACGGAACTCCGTTTTCTCTGGCAGAGGCACCGCAGGCCGGTCCTCCGTTGTTTCCAGGTCAGCCCCGCGGGCCAGATCTAAGCACACCGTGGGCCAGATCCAGACCGCGGGCATTGAGTTTGACACCCCTGAGCTAAACAATCACATACACTAATTTTCCTTAAGATGGCGCTCTCCATATTCGTTGTTTTATATCACCTTCAATTCAAAGCTGTGATGGCTGGGAATCACAATAATTCTAGTCCCTCACATCTGGACACCAAGCACTTCCACATAGGCTAGGTATGGGTCATGGCTCTAGATTACAAATTTTCTCCAGGTACTACATCAGAGGTCTTCAAATTTGGCAACTTTAAGACTTGTGGACTTCAACTCCCAGAATTCTCCAGCCAGCATAGTTTGGGGACCCCTGTACTACATCCTGCAAACCAAAATCACTGGTAACCCTAAAACAGGAAAGGCAGAATGTTGATCCACCAATAAATCTTCAAAGGTCTGGCTGGTTTTTGTTTTTGTTTTAAAAAAATTCCAAATTGTTTAATAGCATCAGCAACCAAAATGTTTTGTTTTCCATTTTAAATGAAATAGGGAGATCAAGCAAAGACAGGACAAACAACAGGAGGTTTTCGTGTGACTGGATTTTGAGCTCTGAATCACTACTAACATTTAATTTCTGGGTTAAGAATATGCTTAGAATTATAAAGCAAGGGTGCCTCTAAATAATGGTACTTCCTACAAACTACTTTAATGCATCTTACTTCTCAGAATTCTAATGCATCTTACTAATAGAATTCTAATTCTAATTCTTACTCCTCAGAATTCTACATTCGTTTAAAAAAGGATGAATTTAAAAAGGAGCTTAGGATGAAGTCTTCTAGAATATCCCCATTTCTTTCCTTCTTTTGATATCTCTCTGGATTTGGCAGAGAGAACAAACAGGCAAACACCCCACAATGCAGGCATCCTCACAGATGGATCCCTGTTGAAAAGAAAAGAAACCAAATGAATCCATAGCCTTTTCAATAAAATCATGATGTAGAGATACGGAATCATGAAAAGCTAACTCTATGTTGGATGGCAAAATACAGGCAGTTCTTGACTTACAACAGTTCGTTTAGTGACCGTTCAGAGTTACAAGGGCAGTGAAAAATGTGACTTATGATCGTTTTTCACAATTATGACCTTTGCAGTATCCCCATGATTCATGTGATCAAAATTCAGACGCTTGACAACCGGTTCCTATTTATGACGGTTGCAGTCTCCCGGGGTCATGTGATCCCCTTTTCCAACCTTCTGACAAGCAAAGTCAATGGGGAAGCCGGATTCACTTAACAGCCGTGTTACTAAATTAACAACTGCAGGGATTCACTTAACAACGGTGGCAAGAAAGGTTGTAAAATTGGGAAAAACTCACTTAACAAATGTCTCACTTAACAACAGAAATCCATTACATTATAAAAACTTATTTTAAAAAAACCCCACTTCAACCATCGCCAGTGGCAGCAACAATACAATCAAACTAAACGCATGATCAGCTCAATTTCTATTTTTGGTCCTCAGGCTGACAAAACCCTGTTTTCAGAAAAGCAGCAGGGTTGCGGGGCACTGAGGGGCTACCACCGAGAAGGTCTTTTTTCATGTTCCCACAGATGACAATCCTTAATCGATGGGACTTGTTACATATTCTGCCTTCCCATCCTTGTGGGCCAGGTAGATGTGATAGTTATGTTTGGCGTGGGACAAATGTCATTTTTATTTTCATTCCTATAATTCTGAAAGATTATGGTCTGCTGCAGATAACAAATGAAAGAATTATCTGTTCACTTCCCAGGTCAGGTTTTCCCCCCCACAAATTTCTGGATTGTGTATGCGCACTGCCTTTCTGAGCAGGTGTAGGACAGCTCGCCACATCCAACTCGCCACGGCCAACTCACTGCGGGACAACTTGCTGTGGCCAACTCACCATAGGACAACTTGCAATGCGACAAGAATTACACTGATATCGAAGAAATGATGGAAAGGAGAAAGGATGCCAAAGGAGGGAAAAAAGGAAATGTGAATGACAAAAATTAAAATAATTTTAATGTATTTTACATAATTAGATTGAGTTGTTGAATTTTCCCTTGGCAAGTTGACCATTGTGACTTGTCCATGTCAAGTTATCCCACAGCAAGTTGGTTGCCCCAGTCCAGGGGTGGAATGCAAAGTTTTTCCCTACCAGCTCTGTGGGCGTGGCTTGGTGGGTGTGGCTTGGTAGTCATGTGACTGGGTGGGTGGGCATGGCCAAGTCAACGTCACTTCTTTGCCCTTGTTGTTGTTAGTTGCGAAGTCGTGGCCGACCCATCGCGACCCCATGGACAACGTTCCTCCAGGCCTTCCTGTCCTCTACGCAACTCTTTATTTTTATTTATTTATTTATTTGTCAAGCATATATAAGATTACAGAAAAAGTATAAACATGATTGTGAATACATGAATGTATAAACATGGTTATGAATACATGTTTGAGTACATGGGAAGAGTAGGACAGGGACGGTAGGCACGGTGGTGCGCTTATGCACGCCCCTTACAGACCTCTTAGAAATGGGGTGAGGTCGACAGTAGATAGTCTAAGGTTAAAGTTGTGGGGGTTTGGGGAAGAAACCACAGTCAGGTAGTGCATTCCAGGCATTGACCACTCTGTTGCTGAAGTCGTATTTTCTGCAATCGAGTTTGGAGCGCTTTACCTTAAGTTTGTATCTATTGTGTGCTCGTGTATTGTTGTGGTTGAAGCTGAAGTAGTCATTGACAGGTAGGGCATTGTAGTAGATAATTTATGTGCTACACTTAGGTCAGACCGAAGGTGACGTAGTTCTAAATTGTCTAAGCCCAAAATTTCAAGTCTGTTGGCATAAGGTATTCTGTTGCGAACAGAGGAGTTGAGGACTCTTCTACAACTACAGTGAGAGACTGGGCACATCGTTGGAACCGACGCAAAGTAACACCAGAGCCCAAACCCCATTATTGGCACGCCTCAGTCCAGCTGAATTTCGTGCGAGGTTCTCTCTCCCTCTCCCATGCTCTCCTCTTTTTAGGAAACCCAGGCAAAGGTGGGGCCACCGTTTAGAGCAGTAGGAAGGCAGCGCATAGACACCCTCACTGTCAGCCAATGAGGAGTGGGCCTCGTGGATTTAGTGGGTGCCAAAACAAATGGCCTTTCTCCCCTCCTTCTGGTTCCCCCGTAGCGTTGTGGGTGTCTCTCACGACTCCGCACACGGCGCCTTCTTTTTTTTTTTACTATTACCATCACCGGGATTTCCCCCCCCTCAAAGCTGGCCGCGGCCCACCCGTCATTCCCTCACCCGCTTGCGAAAACCTCTTTTGACTCTCTCACAACCGCCTCTCTCTCTGCAGCCGCAGCTTGATAAACAAAGGGAGATGGCGGGGGAAGATGAAAAAAGCTGGACTCAAGGTCAGGGCAGCAGAGTGGTCGCTTCATCCGAGCCTCTATGGGAGGGAGGGACAAAGCGAGGGAGGTGCTGCATCTGGCGGGGAATTAATAAAAGTGACAATTTACTGCCCAGCGTTGGCCCCCTGCAGGTGCCTCCCCGAATGCTCACCTGAAGGCCGGCCTTCTCCCAAAAGCACAACTGGGCCAGCGGTGGGTTGCTCCCGGTTCGGCCCGGTTCTAAGAACCAGTAGCGCCGGTGGCGGGAGGCTCCGCCCACCCACCTAGGACGCTTCTGCGTCGCGCGTGCGCACAAGCGAACCGGTAGTAAAGGGTTTTAGAACCCACTACTGGACTGGGCCCTGTCCCTCCTCTGTCTCGCCCATTCCAGGCCGAAGGCCGCAAATCGGCTCCCAGCTCACTCAGGCCGGAGCCTTATTGCCACCCTCCCTGGTACTTTTTCCTCCCCTCGCCCTTCCCTTTCCCAACCTCCAGGCGCCCAGGCAAGTAAGTCGGCCTGTGATCCTGTGAAGAACCTCAACTGGACCCAAGATGGGTTGAGTGGTTCCAGAGTTGCCTTCAGATGGTGTCTGGGGAATTATGGGAACTGAAGTCCACAAGTCTTAAAGTTCCCAAGTTTGGAGACCTCTGCTATAGAGCAAAGAATGAATATTTATTTCATACACGGGGAAGATATAAAAGCAGATTACGGTAACAACACTGATGTTCTGATGAAGCTGGACAGATAAGGCTGCTTTTTATTCAGCGAGCAACTTCACCCAGCCATGAGCTGGATTTATCTTCTGTGTGCCAGGAGAATTGCCCCAAAACTCTGAACAGAAATGGCCAAGTCTCTGGTTGGCATCGTAAATTAATTTCCATCCGTGTAACCCTGAACAGCCTAAGGTAAGCCTGAAGGGCCTATGATTCAAAGGCCAGGAAAAGAGGGGGTGGGGTGGTAAACCTGAACAAATTTACGAAGTATTTGTTCTGATAAATCCTCAAGAGCAGATTTAAAAAAAAACAACAAAAGAAAAGAAAGTCCAGTGACAAAGATGAGGAATGGATTTATGGGCTTGGAGCAGGGGTCCCCAAACTTGGCCACTTTCAGACTTGTGGATTTCAACTCCCAGATTTCTCCAGCCAGCTATGCTGGCTGGAGAATTCTGGGAGTTGAAGTCCACAAGTCTTAAAGTTGCCAAGTTTGAAGACCCCTGGCCCATGGTTTGACTTCAACTCCCAGAATTCTCCAGCCAGCTATGCTGGCTGGAGAATTCTGGGAGTTGAAGTCCACAAGTCTGAAAGTGGCCAAGTTTGAAGACCTCTGGCTTGGACAAAAGCCAGGTGCCTTTGCTGAAGTTTATGCTCTTCTTCCTCTCTAAATGCACCTTTGGTTTTGGAATCCTTGGGGGGGGGGCTGGCATCTTGGGATATTTTGCCCATGGAAGTTCAAGTCCTGGCATCTGCATGGCCTGTGCATAAATCTTCCCTCCCTACCGGTCAGCCCAACGCTGCCCTATCTCTTGCTTCTTCCTTCAGTGGGCCGCTCTTACCTGAGCGTCGCCAGGCCTGCCTGGGCCTCTCTGGAAGAACAGCGTGGCGAAGAAGTGGCGGAAAAAGCGCTGCAGCCAGGCCCTTAAAAAAAGAGCTGAGGCGGGGGAGAAAGAGGCGCTCCCGAGCCGGCCTGGATCTCCTCACCCTCTCCTTGCCTCTTCCCGGCCCTTTCGCTTGGTTTGCCCCCAAAAGAAGGGGGAGGGAGCATGATTCCTTCCGAAAGAGAGGCGGGGGAGGAGAGGAAGGAATGGGTTTTAAAAAAATGCCTGAGGTAAGAAGGTGTGCGTCGCCGTTGCTTTAAGTCCTCCCAGTCGCCGCCGCCATCACGCTGCCGCCGTTTCTGAGTTGGTATTTCTCTCCAATTTCACAAGCATTTCTTAAGATTCTAGTTTGGGGGTTTTTTTTTGTTTTAACTAGAATTTATAAACTTGAAGTTTGTCTAATCTTAGGCAAGGTAATCTACTTACAGGGATATCATATTTTGTCCTGTAGACAGCTCGCATGGCCACAGTTACGCCACAGCAACAACATTCATTCATATCTGAAGCAACTTGGCACATCATACAAGGGAAGCAGAACATTCCACAGAGACCTATAGAGAGGAAGAAAAAGGCCCTGTAGAAAGATTTTGGCAAAGCATTGAATGACATAAGATTTATAGGCCAGAAAGTGCAAATTATACAATTCCTGCAACATCAAAACTGCGAATGAAAATGCTAGTTAAAACATCACCTAGCAGAGGGGAAGGCTGAAAAAGCTCATTTACAAACCACATTAAACTAAAAGCAAACTCCATTGCATTCTTCTGTATACTGATGTTCTCAACTATTATGAAAGAGAATTAAGGAAATTACTGTCGGAAAGAGACTGGCTGAGCCAGGAAGTGGAATCAAACAGGGAACTAATCTGGAATCCCTACGTGGGCACAAGAGGGTGAAGTCTGATCTTCCTTGAATGCTGTTTAATCTTATCTAGTCTGACCCATGTGCAGACTGCCAGTCTGAGAAGCTTCCTATGTTATAGCTACCGTGTTTCCCTGAAAATAATACATGTCCCCATAATAAGGCCAATCAGGCTTTTCGGCGCATGCGCTAGAATAAGCCCCCCCTGAAAATAAGCCCCCCCCAAATACTTAGACGTATGCGCAGCTGCCGCGCAAACAACACAACGTGAGGAGGCGAGGCCGGGGAGGGCGGAACATGCCCCACACGCCCCACACGCACCTGCCATCCACAAACCGTAGCTCGCACGCCCTTTCTCTTAGTGGCGGCTGCAAAAAGAGCGGCCGCAAAAAAACTTGCCAGTCCTAGCCCTGTCGACCTGGGACTGGGGGGAGGGGGACTGGCACCGGAGCTCCGAGCAGTGGCCGGTGTGGGCTGTCTACGCAGCCATGAAGCAGGATCGGTGTGGCCGGTTCTTGCCCGCAGCATTGCCAGCGAGGATCGGGTCAGAGCTGCTGCCGCCCGAGATGAGCAGGCCAGATTCGGTGAGCCAGACACACCACTGCCACTCGGGAGAAGAAGAGAGAGAGGAGGTGCTGTGACAGAGCCCATTTCTCACGTTCTTGTCCTCCCGGGTGGCGGCAGCGCGTTCAGCTCCCCGAATTTGGCCTGCGAATCTCGGCCGTCTTGGTGGCTTTTATTATTTATTCGGAATCAAGCCAGCCTCTCAGCATAGCCCAGCGCCGAATCCCTGCTCCTTTTCAGGGCAGGCAGGACGCTCGGGGGACGCGCATCAGTTGCTTTTCCTTGGGGGGGGGAGTGGGGGGGGGAGAGCCGCAAACCCAGTGGCGTCCTCAGAGCAGAAGGAGATGAATTTCACCAAGGCTGGACTGCATTGTCTGCTAAAGCGGCAGGGTTGTGTAATGCTCCAATTGGAAAGGAAGTCGGGGGGGGGCATGAAAGGGTGGTGGCAGAGAGGGGAAAAGAAAGATAGCCGTGCACTCTCTTCCCAATGATTTATTTAAACAGCCAAGCGCCGCCAGGAAGACTTTTTCACCCGCCAGTCGGAGCGATGGACAGACCCCGCTTTGCCTTCTGCAAACGACCAGCGCCCAACTAAGTCCGGGGGAAAGCCGCAGACGGGGAAAAGGGGCGCGCGCGGGGAGGGTCATTTTGTCTGCAGTGGAGTTTCCTGTCGGGCTGCACGAGCTCCGGAATCTTTGGAATTAACGGAGCCTGCGAGGCCAGACCGAAACCGAAGGCAACCCCAACCCACTCGCTCTCTCACACACACACACACGCACACACACAAGGAAACTCCGCCGGGAAGAGAGTGCTAGGCTATCTCTCTTCCCCCCGCCGCTACCCTTTCATGCCCCCCCGACTTCCTTTCCAACTGGAGCATTACACAACCCTGCTGCTTTGGCAGACAATGCAGCCCAGCCTTGGTGAAATTTGTCTCCTTCTGCTCGGAGGACGCCGCTGGGTTTGCAGCTCTCCCCCCCACTTCTCCCCCCAAGGAAAAGCAACTGATGCGCGTCCCTGAGTGTCCTGCCTGCCCTGAAAAGGAGCCGAGATTCAGCGCTGGGCTACGCTGAGAGGCTGGCTTGATTCCGAATAAATAATAAAGGCCACTGAGCCAGCTGAGATTGGCAGGCCAGATTCAGGGAGCTGAACGCACTGCCGCCGCCCAGCAGGACAAGAACGTGAGAAATGGGCTCTGTCACAATGCTTCCTCTCTCTCTTCTTCTACCGAGCGGCAGCGGTGCATCCGGCTCACCGAATCTGGCCTGCTGATCTCGGGCTTCCAGCTCCTGCCATGCCCAGAGGGGGGGGGAGAAGAGACGGCAAGGGGAGCCCCGTCTCGCTCCATGCGTCTCGCTTCTCCGCCATCCCACCCCTCCCCACCTGCCACCCCCACCTGCCACTCCCCCTCGCCGACCAAGATCGGCAGGCCAGATTCGGGGAGCTGAACGCGCTGCTGCCGCCCGGGAGGACAAGAACGTGAGAAATGGGCTCTGTCACAATGCCTCCTCTCTCTCTTCTTCTCCCGAGTGGCAGCGGTGCGTCTGGCTCACCGAATCTGGCCTGCCGATCTTGGCCGGCGAGGGGGAGTGGCAGGTGGGGAGGGGTGGGATGGCGGAGAAGCGAGACGCATGGAGCGAGACAGGGCTCCCCTTGCCGTCTCTTCTACCCCCCTCTCTGGGCATGGCAGGAGCTGGAAGCCCGATATCAGCAGGCCAGATTTGGTGAGCCGGACGCACCGCTGCCATCTCAGGCGGCAGCGGCTCTGACCTGATCCTCGCTGGCAATGCTGCAGGCAAGAACTGGCCACGCGATCCCGCTTCATGGCTGCACAGATAGCCCGCACCGGCCACTGCTTGGAGCTCCGGCGCCAGTCCCAGGTCGACAGGGCTAGGACGGACAAGAGGTTTTTTTGTGGCCGCTCTTTTTGCGCCGGCCACTAAGAGAAGGGGCGCATGAGCTAGGGTTTGCAGGAGCGGAATCCGTGAGGCCATTCCGTGTGGATGGCAGGTGTGTGTGGGGCATGTTCCCCCCCTTCACCCCCCGTCTCGCCTCCTCACCTCGGGAAGCAACAAAAATGCTGCCATGATTGCTGGAGGCGGCGGCCTGAGCAGCACCGGTGAAGCAGCTGGTTCGCGCTCCGGCACCAGTCCCCCTGCTGCGGGCTGAGGTTTAGGGACCTCCTGCACCCCCAAAATAAGACCCCCCCGATAATAAGGCCAAGGCCATATTTCAGGGGTCAAAAGAAAATAAGACCCTGTCTTATTTTCAGGGAAACACGGTACAGTAATAAAATAGCTAACTGAATTCTTTGCACGTAGAACTGATTAATTGTGCCTGACAATTACCAATAGAAGAGAATATTTGTAACTCACATTTGAACTGTTGTGGATGCTTTCCAGGCTTCATTGTTTTCTTGCAGATATTTCATTATCCCATTAGATAACATCTTTAGCACTAGTAGTGATGCTGTCCTAGCACTGATGATATTCCCTACCTGGGTAAGGAAACGTGCAAGAAAACAACCGAGCTTGGAAAGCAGCAAGGACCCCTCATTATGAAAATGAAAATTCAAAACATTAGGTGGACACCACATTGTTTTCTTTAAAAAAAATTTTTTAGCATAATTCTTCAGTTGTGGCGCATCAGGCACAAGAAACCAGATGCCAGGATAGAGTTCAAAAGTACTATGAGTTTACTTTATCTTTTATACAAGAATCTGATCTACTAATGGTCAAGGCAGATTGGTGCTAAGTAAGAGTCAACAGAATTAAGGGGAGGATGGATTTAGATCTCCTGTGGGAGCATAGCAACTCCAAACTGATGGTGTGTTTGACCCCACCCTAAGGCTCAGCCTGGTCATCTCCTACATGTAGAACTTTAAAGTTCCATACACAACTTTTAATAGTATAGAAGCCGTGTCTCCTTTTATATCTTGCCATCCTAATTCCAATCCAATAGACTGTTCAATAATTAAACATCCATTGCTCTGGTCACTTACAGACTCCACAGTCGCTACAGCAGTCACATAAGCCCGTTTGCCAATAGTTTCTGTTGGGCTGGACCATCACTACCATCGGTGACTGAGTGACAATCATTGGCTGAACATTCATGGTGGGCAATATTCTAAGAAAAAGAAAGGAGAGAGCCAAAAAAGAGAAGAGATTAATTAACAGGCTTGGTAGAAGGTGATCTCAGTCCCAACTCCAGTGGGATCTGGTTGCTACCATTCGACTCTGGATGAAGTCTTTCTGATACACAAATTGGTACTGTGGGAATCTTAAACTCTAAACCTGGGACAGAACCATGCTGAATGTCCAATTGTCCTCTGTCGTTTTGAAAGAGTGGTTCCTTCTGCACTCAGCCAATTGCTCCTTCTTCCCTTTATTCTAGTCCCTGTGCTTTGGGATCTTGAAACTGGGTGTCTGTCATGCCCCTGTCGGAGCCTGAATCTACGGGTGAAGACGAGGCGACAGAGATTGAGGGGGTGGCTTCATTGGCATGGGGAAGGGCAGGGCCAGTAAGGCCAGGGCCTTTCAGGATTAGGACACCTTGTAGACAGGGAGGAACAGGGGCAGGATGAACATGAGAAACAGAGCTCAGGTGAGGAGCAGGGACCACCCCCTCCTGATCCCAGAGCATGGAGAGTGGAGAGAAGGCAAGAACAGCGCAGATTGAGCAGGCTACTTGGGAGAAGAGTACCCCGCCCATCTTCACAGGGCACACCTGGGGAGTGAGACTTGGGGAGATGCTGTGGGGAGGAGCATTTGTCAGGAACAAACGCTGAGTTCCTGAAGTGTGTAGTGCCGACGTTTGAACTTCCCAAAAGTCCTTGCATTATTTCTGGCTTTCTGGACTAATTATCTGGATCCTTTGCTTCCTGAACTCCTTGATTTGCCCTGCTAGATTTGTTGCTGTGCAGCCTTGGTGTACACAGTGCTGGGCCGGACTGTTTGCTGCAAGAGGCTGCTTGAGGTGTGTGTGGGGGTTTGACATCACTTTGCTCTGGGACTGGCCAGAAACGTGGGAGTGTTTGGGGAAATTTGGACCAATAAAGGGGCGGTTTGAACTGCCAGCAGTTTGTGTTATCTCTGTGCTGTGCCCCAGGTCATCACAGTGACTGCTGGCAAACCATTGGCTTATTTCACTTTCTGAAAGCAAATTAAGTTGATGCTCTTTCCTATTGCTGATAGCCAAAGACAGTCTAGTATTCTACGTAGTAAGATAGAGTTACTTTCTTCCTTTTTTTTGTCTATGGAGATTCTCAATCATCCAGGTCATGGTTGTCCCAAAGGTGCTTTTCTAAAAGGCAAGTGGACTTTTTGGTTTTATTTTCCCTTGAAAACATTTCGCTTCTCATCTAAGAAGCTTCATCAGTTCTGAACTGAAGAAGCTTCTTGGATGAGAAGTGAAACATTTTCAAGGAAAAACTCCCAAGAAAAGTCCAGTTGTCTTTTGGATAAATCTTTGGGACTTCCGTTTGTTTGTTTGTCTGCTTGCTTGCTTGCTTGCTTGCTTGATGCTTTCAAGACAAATCCATGCAGTTTTCTGTGCAACATTTTTGGGAAGTTTTACCCTTGCCTTCTTCCTAGGGCTGAGAGAGAGGGACTGGCCCAGAGTCACCCAGTGAAGTGACTTCACACTTAAGGCAGGATCAGAACAGAACAGAACAGAACAGAACAGAACATCTGCAGTGTCTTATCAATCAATCAATCAGAATAGAGCTGGAAGGGACCTTGGAGGTCTTCTAGTCCAGCCCCCTGCTCAAGCAGGAGAACCTATACCATTTCAGATAAGTGACTGTCCAGTCTCTTCTTAAAAACCTCCAGTGATGGAGCACCCACAATTTCTGGAGGCAAGCTGTTCCACTGGTTAATTGTCCTCACTGTTAGGAAGTTTCTCCTTAATACCAAGTTGAAACTCACAACCTCCAGATTTCTAACGAAACTGGTTCTCATATCTCAATCATCCTTAAAAGGATGTGAATTGGTGAACATTGCCTTGTCCTATGGAAATCAACCAGAAATCAGAAATCAATTTAACCAGGTGTTGGATAAATAAACGCATCCCCCCCCACCTTTTTTTTTGCTCTACACTTCCCATTGTTCAGCTTCATAGATGACCCTGGAACCTATTCCTAACCCCTCAAATTCTTACATAAGAGAGAAGAAGAGTTCATATCTCATTTACTAAGAACAAGAATAACTATTTGTGTCTTGGCATCTAAACTTGGCGAGAAGCTGCTGCTTTCTGAATGTGCGAATGTGCGAGGCTGGGGAATTCATGTATGAATGTGCGAATGTGCGAGGAATTCATAGCCTATAGAGAAGTTTTATGAGCCAGAGAAACCCAATTATGCACTCTGGAACCCAGGAATACCTGAATTAGGTGGTCATTGAAGGTAAACCTGGTTTAGCTTCTCCTGTACACAAAGATTTCAAGAACAGGACAGGTCAGCCATTGATTCTGTAAAGAATGATACAGGATACACAATAACACAGTTGGAAGGGACCTTGGAGGTCTTCTAGTCCAATCTCCTGTTCAAGCAGGGAAACCCCATACATTTCAGACAAATGGCTGTTCGATATCTTCTTAAAAACCTCCAGTGTTGGAGCACCCACAACCTCTGGAGGGAAGCCATTCCACTGATTAATTAATTCTGACAGTCAGGAAATTTCTCCTTATTTCAAGGTTGGTCCTCTCCTTGATAAGTTTCCAGCTGTTACTTCTTGCCCTGCCCTCAGATGATCCCATTACTAAGCAGAGACTAAAGGGCTGCCTTAAAATACTTTCATTAAAATACCATTCAATACCAAAATAAACATTGGTAGAGATCTTCTGTTTTTGCTTTGATAGTCCACTATGCTCGGCTATTAACGATAGTATAGTATAGTATAGCATAGCATAGCATAGCATAGCATAGCATAGCATAGCATAGCATAGCATAGCATAACATAGCATAGCATAGCATAGCATAGCATAGCATAGCATAGCATAGCATAGCATAGAGCCGAGGTGGCGCAGTGGTTAGAGTGCAGCACTGCAGGCTACTTCAGCTGACTGCTAGCTGCAGTTCGGTGGTTCAAATCTCACCAGGCTCAAGGTTGACTCAGCCTTCCATCCTTCCGAGGTGGGTAAAATGAGGAGCCAGATTGTTGGGGGCAATATGCTAACTCTGTAAACCGCTTAGAGAGGGCTGTAAAGCACTATGAAGCGGTATATAAGTCTAAGTAATTAAATTAAAGATAGGATAGGATAGGATAGGATAGGACAATGATGGCGAACCTTTTTTTCCTCGGGTGCCAAAAGCAAGTGCGCATGGGCTATCGCACGCGTGCGTGTGCCCACACCCATAATTCAATGCCCCCCATGCGCCCCGCCCCCTGCGCATGCACCCCGCCCCTGCACCTGCGCGCAGGACCCCCCTGCTCCTCCATTTCCTGACTTCCGGTGGGCCCAGTAGGCCCGTTTTTCGCCCTTCCCAGGCTCCAGAGGCTTCCCCCCTGGAGGCCCTCCGGAGCCCAGAAATGGCCCTTTTCCTGACTTCCGGTGGGCCCGGTAGGCCCATTTTTCGCCCTCCCTAGGCTCCAGAAGCTTTCCTGGAGCCTGGGGAGGGCGAAAACGGCCTCCCCCGCCCCCCCAGAGGCCCTCCGGAGGCCGAAAACGCTCTCCCAGAGCCTCCGCGCGAGCCAAAAATCAGCTGGCCAGCGCGCACATGTGCGCTGGAGCTGAGCTAGGGCAAGGGCTTGCATGCCGGCAGATATGGCTCCGCGTGCCACCTGTGGCACGCGTGCCATAGGTTCGCCATCACGGGGATAGGATGTCTGCATGAAATCAAGCAAGCTCAGAGAGCATCAAGGAGCCCTCATTTTAATCCTGAGCTACAGACATTCTCTTTATTGCTATTTTATTCTATTCCATTCCATTCTTGTTCCTCCCCTTTAAATACAGTATAGATATTTAATAGGCAGCACGCATATTCAATAAATAAAAATAAGCATTTCAAAAACTTAGGCACTGGGGAAATGTAAGGGGATGGGAATTAGAAACGAAACACTTAATTTATCCTAGTCACTTCTTACCTTTCCTCTTCAAAAATGACCATCTTTTTATTTGTGTTACTTTAGGAATCTGCTCTTATTTTCCCCCAAATTTAAAAAAATGAGGACTCAGATTCTGCAATGTAATACAGAATGGCACAAGACGGTCTTTCAACAACCAGATTAGATCCAGGGAGATTAAAAACTCAGAAAACTTTATTAGTTTAGAATAAATACAAAAGCAAAGGCAAAGAAAGATTTCAAAGAAAGCAAGGTTTCAAACCTTTTTCTTCTTCGTTTCTTCCTCTTTTGGCTTCTCTGTGCCGAGCTGCAATAAACTCTGCTTGCTGGCTGCCGCCTGCTTTTGTGGTTTAAAACTGAAAGGGAATTACCCTTCTAACCAATTTGCTTTCAAACGAGGAAGTAATTTTTGTTTCAGCCAGGTGGATGTTTTTTTATTAAAAAAAAACCAAACTTAAGAAAAAAAAAACCAAAATAGATGCTAGGAGATGAAACGAAACTTGGTTTAGAAGAAATCATGAGATGTAATGATTAGGAATGCTTAGACATTATCTTTAAATTGATTCTTCCTTGTCCTGTCCTTAGAAACAATTCTGATATTTCTGCCTTTTTTCCATTTCAGATTCTAGGAGTCAAATAGCAGATCCCTCACTATTTCTGACCCTTCCAACACCTCTGATCACAGCTGTCAATCAAATTGCACAATGACCAAAGGAAGGGAGAATTAATGTGTGAAAAGGAAAAGGATGGTTGGGCGTATAAGACAAGCAATAATAGCTAAATGTTGTTTTTGCAGGAATCATTTGTCTGAAGGGACCAGTTACTAAGAAATGTAATAGGACTTAGAATTATAAGAAAGGTAGGAAATCAGGCTAGCTGGCAAATTGCACATAATCTAGAAATACCGGTAAACTCTTTGTTTCAGTTTATGCTTATAAGAAAGCAGAATCTGTGGATTTAAGCAAAATTGCACATATTGCTAATAGATAAACCAGCTTAAAGGACTGAAAAGGTAGGGTAATTCCCCCCCCCCCCCCAAAAGGGCGGGGGACTAGGCGTTCTGGAAAGATTGTGAACTGTGTGATCCTCTTCAAATGGGATGACATGGGAGGGATTTGCACTTTGGGCTGAGGGAATTAAATCCTTGTTGAAATCTATTTTGGGGTGTGCCTACTTTGCTAGCCTCCCGCTCTTGCAAGAACGTATTTTACAATAAACTGCTTTCTGCTTCATTTAATGATTGGACAATTTCTGACTGGTGAGTGCATTTCTCACAGGCGGAATTGATGAGATCCTCCTGAAGGGAAATAATAATAGGGACATAATAAATAATAGTAGAATATAATATACTGGAATAATAGAATTAGTAGAAGCTTGTTATTCGGTTCTGTAAACATTTGCTTCAGCTAAACATTTGTTTCCTGTAACACATATATGCTACATTAGGCCTCTGTAAAGTATTTGGTATCAAATATGTCAAACATATGCTCCTGCCACCAGTCTGAACCCCCATCAATCTTATTCTTGTTTTTCCCATACCATCCTGAGCAGAGGTGGCATTCAGCAGGTTCTGACCAGTTCTGAAGAACCGGTAGCGGAAATTTTGAGTAGTTCGGAGAACCGGTAAATACCACCTCTGACTGGCCCTGCCCCCATCTATTCTCTGCCTCCTGAGTCCCAGCTGATNACTATCCTTCCGCTGGAGTGTGGTGGAGATTTTGAAGTATCCTTCCCCCAGGAGTGGGGAGGGAATGGGGGATTTTGCAGTATCCTTCCCCTGGAGTGGGGTGGGAATGGAGATTTTGCAGTATCCGTCCCCTGCCACACCCACCACACCACACCCACCAAGCCACGCCCACAGAACTGGTAGTAAAAATTTTTGAATCCCACCACTGATCCTGAGCCTGGCACCTATCTCGGAATGGAGCTGTATACATCATCCTCAGGGTTCACGCAGCGGACACATATGGGGATTCCTTGTTACAGTTTACACCTCAGCTCTAACTTACACCTTTGATCTGTGTTGCTAGGCGCCCAGTTCCGTTCCCTGTAGCACCAGGGGGCCTAGTAGCAAATGGGGAGAAGAAAACAAAGGAATACCCAAGGATGAGATAAGATTGATGGGGAGGCATCTATCTTTTGCAGGACTATGAGGAATGTGAAAACCTAAATCAGGAGGCCGGAATTGGGGACCAAGCTGATGTTAATAAAAGTATAAAAAGGACGCCATACCTTCTGAAAGGTGTGGCCTTCTTTACATGTCTCTTTTGTATATGTTTGGAACGGTTTACCCAGCTCTTTGCTTTGATCAAATTAAACGCTGATTCTTTCTCAAACCTCCACTTAAGTTCTTCTTTTGGCTCATTGTTGACTTAAGCGCATCGCCAAACCTTACCCTCCAAAAGACAGAGGTTCAAAGAACAAAAGCCAGCGTATAAATTAAGGTAGGATCAGGGAATGTGGAAACAAACATACTGCATGTAACGAAAACTAGAAAAACTAAAACACATTGTAAAACAGATAAGTGAAAAGGATTCAGTTAAGAGACACTTTAAACTTTTCCTACACAGAATCATTTAGAACTATGTAATGGTTAAGGCTACATGCTAGAAACCAGGAGCCTGTGAATTCTAGTCCTGCTTTAGGCACAAAGCTCGTTGGCCAGTCAGACCTCTGAGCCCCAAGAAGGAGGCAAGGTGTTAGATAGTGGGTAGAGATGACAGGAGACAGACTTCCAAGCAGTCCTTTATTTCAGCTCTTGTATCAGCAACCAGCAAAGAGCAGTCTGACAGCTTGCCCTTTTATAGGGAGCTGTCAGACAGACCAGCCAATAGCGTTTGAGCTTTTTCCCGCTCAAACGCTGGACCTGGTTGGAACCATGCAACACAGTTTAAACAGTTAGAACATAACACCCCTCCCCTCCTGGATGGAGCTGTCCAGCATACGTAATCACGCAGGTAGGCGGGGCGTTTTGGAGCCCTACTAGACCTGCGCAATTCAGTTGGTGGTGAGGCAGCGGCCTGTGCGGACAGGTC
>QLTV01010983.1:697734-714874 GCA_003457575.1 Thermophis baileyi | reverse complement strand
TCTCCAGCCCTCTCTCTACGCGCCCCCCCCGTCCAAGGTCGTCCAGGTCGCGGAACTCGCACTGGCCGGATGCCTTATGGAGGGCGGCGATATACTGCTTTATTGATTCGCCCTCTTGCTGCATTCGCTGCCGAAATTCGTATAGCCGGACGACCTTGGACGGGGTGGGCGCGTAGTGCGTCTTCAGCGTGGCTTGAAGCACTTGCCACGGAACGGTCTGGACCGGTGTTGGGTCTGACAAAGACTCCGCGGTGTCAAACACCTCGGGGCCACAGTGACTGAGAAAAACAGCTCTTTTACGGTTGTCGGTCAGACCCAGCATGTCGTTTGCCTCAAGGAAGCAGGCGAAGCGCCGCATGTAGCAGTCCCACTTCTCCCGGGTCGGGTGGAAAGGCGCCGGTGGGTGGAAGTTGGACATCGCGGCAGAGAGTAGGCAGAAAGGTAGTTGCCTGGCTGGTTGGAATCGCTGAAGAAGCAGTCACGGTTCTCCTGAACCCAAGCCCTCGTCGCCACTGTTAGATAGTGGGTAGAGATGACAGGAGACAGACTTCCAAGCAGTCCTTTATTTCAGCTCTTGTATCAGCAACCAGCAAAGAGCAGTCTGACAGCTTGCCCTTTTATAGGGAGCTGTCAGACAGACCAGCCAATAGCGTTTGAGCTTTTTCCCGCTCAAACGCTGGACCTGGTTGGAACCATGCAACACAGTTTAAACAGTTAGAACATAACACAAGGACAAACCGTTTCTAAAAAAGTTGTCAAGAAAACTGCAGGAATTGGTTCAGACAGTTGCCAAGAGCCCTCGTTGACTTGAAGGGAATTAAAACAACAACCACAGAATCTCATTGTTCATTCTTTCCATTGTGTTGATGGAAAACCAGGGCAAATGCTAAGAGTGACATTTCCATCAATTTATGTTATTTGTGGAATTACAGTACAAAAATAAAAGATTTGTCCATATCGTCCTGTCCCTTTTTATATATACAGATGAAAATCTTAGCCTTTAGATTAATAAAATAACCATTACACCATAAAAACAGCCTAAAGAAATAACACCTACTGCTTTTCCGTAGAGCAGAATAATATTTGAAACATGCAAAACATGAGATAAGGAACACAAGGGTTAGGATTAGGGTTTTTATTAATTTCTAGGTAAATTCTCCATACAGAATGGCATATTCAATATAATTGAGCAAACTGTAATATTTTCAGTGCCTTTCTCTGAAATTAATTGCAATATTACTTAATGGTAAAATGGGGTTTTGGGCCCTCATATAATGTATGAATCAATTATTCTCACACATGCCTCTGGCCCATTTATTTCTGAAATATGCCAAGTTCTAAAACATCCAAGTTGCTAAGAAGGGAAAGCATTCAGATTATTATATTTGAAATGCTGAAATCACTTTATTGGATAATTCACCTTTGTCCCTTGGTTTTACCATAAGCTGTTTTATGGAACAGGCTACAATGCATAGGTGAATACAATATGATGTTGGTTAAATCCAGGGGTGGGCTTCAAAAATTTTAGCAAGGGGTTCTCTGCCCGGTTGCTGGATGGGCATGGCCATGGTGGGCGTGGCCTAGTCGGCCAACTGCACCACAGCAGGGGAGGCGTTTTTGCTCTCCCCGGGCTCCGGAGGCTTTCTTCGAGCCTCCGGGAGGGCAAAAATGGCCTCCCCAGGCTCCGGAGGCCCTCTGGAGGCGTAGGCCCATTTTTCACTCTCCCTGAGCCTCCGCGCGCACCCTGCACTTACCTGCATCCAAAACGGGCTGCGTGGGGACTCCTGGGAGGGGAGGGGCAGGGTGGGCGGGGCCAGTCAGGAGTGGGATTTGGGGGTTCTCCGAACTGCACAGAATCTTAGCTAGAGGTTCTCCCGAACCCCTGCGAACCCCCAGCAGCCCACCCCTGGTTAAATCCCAAATACTAAGCAGATCCGAGAGGAAATAGCCAATAAAACTTTCAGTGGTATGTTTTATACTTTTGCCCACATAACATTTACTGTTGTGAGGCACTAAGTTTTAAAAAAAGGAACAGAAAGAATGTAAATGAGCATGCCTCCATTTCTTCAGTACAGGTGGTCCTCGAGTTACAACGGTTCATTTAGTGACTGTTTGAAGTTACAACGGCACTGAAAAAAGTGACTTATGACCATGAGCCATGGTGGTGCAGTGGTTAGAGTGCAGAACTGCAGGCTACTTCTGCTGACTGCCGGCTGCCTGCAATTTGGCAGTTCAAATTTTACCAGGCTCAAAGTTGACTCAGCCTTCCATCCTTCCGAGGTCAGTAAAATGAGGACCCAGATTGTTGGGGGCAATATGCTGACTCTGTAAACCGCTTAGAGAGGGCTGTAAAGCACTGTAAAGCGGTATATAAGTCTAAGTGCTATTTCTATTGTTCACACTTAGGACTGCTACAACATCCCATGGTCAAGTGATTTGTTCTGACCTAGGCTTCCTGATAAATAATAAAGCACAAACCGAGTCCCAAAAACCTCTTTTTATTTTAATGGCTATGAATTATGTTCATTCCCAGCCGTAATAAGTCCCAAACAATGTTAATTAGTCCGACAGAAGTCTTTCGGAAGAAGGCTGATATCACCAACCTTTATCTCTCTTGACACGCTGCCAAAGACCTAATTGGCAAGGAGCTTTGCAAGGCCAAACAGAAACACGGAGTCAGAACTGAAATGCTGATCAGAAGTGAACCAAGTTGCTTCCTGCAACGAGCACATCCGTTTGCTCCACTTTTATATCCTATGGGATTTGCTCCACTTTTAGATCCTATGGGAGGGGCCAATCATCTCCCAGCCTGACTCCCGAGTAGCCCTTTTACTCTGTAACTGTTCTTGCCTTCTTGCAGCTCTGCGCATGCGCGCATTGGGAACAGGCTCCCCCTGTTCCTCTGCCTCTCTCATGTCAGCCTCTGGAGGCTCTGGAGTCAGCACAGACCTCCCAGATGGCCCGGGCTGGATCTCTGCCTCTGGCACCTAACCTTCTCCAGACTCCAGGCCTGGCCCATGTTCCTCCCCAGCCTCCTCGCTGTCCGACTCTGCTGCCAGCTCCGCAGGCCGCTGGCGGACCACAACATGATTTATATTTGGATGCTTGACAACTGGTTCATATTAATGACGATTGCAGTGTCCCGGGATCATGTGATTACCTTTTGTGACCTTCTGACAAGCAAAGTCAATGGGGAAGCCAGATTCACTTAACAACGGTGTTATTAACTTAACAAACTGCAGTGATTCACTTAACACATGTGGCAAGAAAAGTCGTAAAATGGGGCCAAACTCACTTCACAAATGTCTCACTTAACCACCTACATTTTAGGCATAATTGTGGTCCTAAGTCGAGGACTACCTGTAGTTAGGATTGTCTTCAGGTGTGTTCTGACCCAGCTCGCAAACATGACAAGCACGCTGTTTGTAACTAAACATTCCTTTTATTAGGAGTGCCAGCAGCCCCGGCCAAGAGTCCCGCTTTCTCTCTCTCTCTCTCTCTCACAGCCGGCTAACGAAATCTCTAAGTGCCTGTGGAAAGCAAGGCTCATTTCCTTTCCCCCTGAAATGGCCCCAACACACCTGCAGTCTCTCTCTCTCTACCCACACTCGTAAAGGAAGTCCTGGAAGGTGCGCTCACTTTTATCCAGCAGCAGACACACAGACACACACACTCAGAAGGAGCGCCTGACTCTCAGGGCTGCAGATTCCAAGAAAGAATTCCGATAAAGTTCCCGACAGGATTCAGAAGTTCAGAATATCAGTGGCTGACCGACAGGGAGATGAATAGTTGTCTGCCACACCTATTTGTCTCCGCCCCCTGCCTTTTATCCCCTAGAGCTAGGGTGGGGCTTAGCTAGCAGCAGTGGCTCTTCCGTCCTGAGGAACTCCCCATAGCTTCCCACTGCTCTCCTCTTCTCTGCCTTTTGCACATCCGCGTGTCAGGCACCGGACCCAGCTATTCCTCTCCTTCCTCATCAGCCACCTCCGGACCTGGGGGCTGTTGCCTCTCCATCTGGGCGGCCCAGGTTCCACCTCTGTCTCTATCTCGGACAGCTCCATACCCTCTTCCCCCTCGGAGCTCTCCGATTGCCTTGATGCTGGCCTCGACTCCCACTCCGCCTCCGCATCTGATTCAGCCGCCGGAGGGGCCGGCGGCCGACAGGCCACAACAAGGTGCTTTTTCAAAAGGCTACTGGACTTTTTTTTTCCTTTTGAAAAATGCACCTCTGGGACAAGCATCACCTGGATGACTGTGAATTTCCATAGATATTTCTGTCCTAAGAAACTCTAGCTCCCAAAGTAACTCACACACCTACCATCTCTCTTTAAGGATAGGATTGGCGTGTCTTTAATCTTGCAGATTGCATTGATTGCAAACTCTATGTTCATATCTGTTTTTGGAGGATACCTCAGGAAGTATACAATTCTAACATCCACATACCACTTCAGTGTTCTGATGTTGATAAATGGAGGCCTAGAAAACATCATCCTGAGAAGAATTTCAAGTAAAAGGGCTTACTACGAGAGATGACAATCTCAGAGAAATGAAACTCCATGGTAGTGGTGGAAACGGACAGAGACTACCAGCTGTCAGGTGTAACCAACCAGAACCACTAATGAATAACGAAAGTCAGTAACGTTATCGTCTACCTCCTATGTTACAAGAACCTCACTAGACATCTTGTGTTCCTGTGGGAATAGCCGGATAAGGCTTTGTGGATCTTGGGAGAGGTCAAGCTTATGCGTTTGCGGCTGCTCAAGGACTCCAAGCTAGGCCCTCACTTGATTCGGGTCTAGGACTTTTCGGCTCCAACCCTTGGCCGCGCCTGCTTCTCCACCAGGGTTCCACCTCTGGGGATTCACCGCTAATTTTTCTTCTCGGCTGACACGTCCCTAGCTGTTCACCCTGGCCAATGGGCCACGGTCCCTCCGTCCCACACGCTTCGGCACGGCCCATTCGTCCTGGGCTTTTGGCCGCCCTGGTCAGTTAGCCGCCAGCCGATCGGCTAGCTGTCAGTGCTGGCAGCCAGAAGCCACGGTGCGATCGATCGCAGGGGTGGAGGTTGGGGGAGGTGCTGCAGCCAAACGGTCTCAGGCGCTTGTTAGGAGAAGGAAGGGGAGGGGATGGAAGCTCCCCTGTACCTGATCGTGCCTCCCTGATAACAAACGGGAAGGGAAGAGCGGGGGGGGGGCGGTAAGTATACCGGCTTCATCAAAAGGAGTTTTTGTGACTGACTTAGTGACCGTTCAAGTTACAACGGCACTGGAAAAAGGGACTTATGACCGTTGCAGCATCCCCATGGTCAGGTGATCCAAATTCGGATGCTTGGCAACTGACTCTTACTTATGATGGTCTCAGTGTCCCAGAGTCACGCGATCCCCTTTTGCGACCTGATCACGGGGTCCATGGGGAAGCTGGATTCACTTAACGACCATGTGACTTACTTAAGAGCTGCAACTACTCGCTTAACAACAGTGGCAAGAAAGGTCGTAAAGTGGGTGAAAGCTCACTGAACAGCTGTCTCACTTTGCAACGGAGATTCGAGGCTCAGTAGTGGACATACAGAAAATCGAGGGGTGCCCTTCCCCTTCCCTTACGAGTGTGTCAATCACCGGTAATCCGGCAGGCCTTTGCTCTCAAATTCTCAATCTGGCCCACAGTGATTGACATCCACTGTTGGAGGATGGATTGAGTAAGATGCGTCGAAACTCACTTTAACAATGCTCTTGCTTAGCAACCAAAATTTTGGGCTCAATTGTTCTCGTAAGTCGAGGATTATCTCTGCCTTCCTCTGCATGGCAGCCTTGTCTAGTAAACTCCTTCCCTTTTCTGGGAATTTCTCCTCTGTATTAGAGGCACCAAAATAACCAAGATGATATAAGGTCTCCTGCTTAAGCAGGTTGGACTAGATGACCTCCGAGGTCCCTTCCAGCCCTGGATTGCTGTGCTGTTTCAAAGTATCCTCTGAAGCTGCGTCTAGTGCTAGGTTTTGTGGTCCTTCCTTCCTCCCCTTTTTCTGTCCCTCCCTCCCTCCCTCCCTCCCTCCCTCCATATCTCATTCACTTTCCCTTCCCTCCTTCTCCCTTTCCTCCCTCTTTCTTTCTTTCCTTCCTTCCTTCCTTCCTTCCTTTCTTTCTTTCTTTCTTTCTTTCTTTCTTTCTTTCTTTCTTTCCTTTCTTGTCTCCCTTCTCTCTTTCTCTTTCTCTCTTTCTTTCTCTCTCTCTCCCCCCCTTCCTTTGGGATGAAGCCGGTGTACTTACCGCCCCCCCCAGTCTTCCCTTCCCGTTCGTTATCAGGAAGGCACGATCAGGTACAGGCAGTAGTAGGTTGTAAAACCCTTTACTACCAGTTTGCATGTGTGCTTGCGCGTGTGTGCAATTCTTCTGCGCATGAGCAGAAGCATCCAGGGCGGGTGGGTGGAGCCTCCCACCGCTGGCGCTACAGGTTCTTAGAACTGGGCCGAACCGGAAGCAACCCACCGCTGGGTACAGGGGAGCTGCCACCCCCTCCCCTTCCTTCTCCTAACAAGCACCTGAGACCGTTTGGCTGCAGCACCTCCCCCAATCCCACCCCTGCGATCGATCGCACCGTGGCTTCTGGCTGCCAGCATTGGCAGCTAGCCGATTGGCTGGAGGCTAACTGACCTGGGCAGCCAAAAGCCTGGGACGAACAGTGTGGCGTCGAATGAGCCGCGCCGAAGCGCGTGGGAAGGAGGGGCCGTGGCCCATTGACCAGGGCAAACAGCTAGGGGCGTGTCAGCCGAGGAGAAAAGTTAGCAGTGAATGCCTGGAGGCGGAACCCTGGAGGAGAAGCAGGCGCAGCCAAGGGTAGGAGCCGAAAAGTCCCATTCCGCTTGATTCCTCCTTGCAGCCTGCCTTGCAGTTTCCCACACCAGCATTAGGAAAGGTTGTACCATTGGCTAGGAGAGTAAGAGCAACATAGTTTACTAGCTAAACAATCAGGTACACTAGTTCTTCTTAAGATGGTGATCTCCACATACAGTATGCTGCTTTATATTTTATTTTATTTTTATTGATTGGTTTTATTTGTCAAGCATTTATAAGATAACAGATATAAGTATAAACATGTTTATGAATACATGAAATAGATACAAATAAATGGGGACATTAGGACAGGGACTGTAGGCACGTTGGTGCGCTTATGCACGCCCCCTTTACGGACCTCTTAGGAATGGGGTGAGGTCAACAGTAGACAGTCTAAGGTTAAAGTTGTGGGGGTTTGAGGATGTAACAACGGAGTCAGGTAGAGCATTCCAGGCGTTGACCACTCTGTTGCTGAAGTCGTATTTGCTGCAATCGAGTTTGGAGCGGTTTACCTTGAATTTGTATTTATTGATATAAAATTGACAGGTAGGACATTGTAGCGGATAATTTTATGTACTACGCTTAGGTCAGACCGAAGACGGCGTAGTTCTAAGTTGTCTAAGCCCAAAATTTCAAGCCTGGTGGCATAAGGTATTCTGTTGCGAGCAGAGGAGTGGAGTTCTCTTCTCGTGAAATATCTCTGGACTCGCTCAATTGTATTAATGTCTGAAATGCAGTGCGGGTTCCAGACAGATGAGCTGTATTCGAGAATTGGTCTAGCAAATGTTTTGTATGCTCTAGTTAGTAGTACAGTATTACCAGAGAAGAAGCTACGTAAGATTAGGTTAACAACTCTTAATGCCTTTTTGGCAATGTTGTTACAGTGGGCTCTGGCACTTAGATCATTAGAGATGAGTACTCCGAGGTCCTTTATATCTCTTTTAATTCAAAGCTGTGATGGCTGGGAATCCCCATAGTTCTAGTCGCCCACTTCTGGAGACCAAGCACTTTCAGGTAGGCTAGTTATGGCTAATTTTACCTTATATTCTCCAGTGACTACATCTTGCAAACCAAAATCACCAGTAGCCCTAAAACAGGAAAGGCAGAATGGTAGATCCACCAATAAATCTTCAAAGGTCTAGTAGGGTTTATTTTTTAATTCTTAATTGTTTAATAGCAGCAGCAACCAAAATGTTTTGTTTTCCATTTTAAAAGAAATAGGGGAAAAAAAACAAGCAAAGACAAGGACAGGACAAATAAGAGCAAGTTTTTGTATGACTGGATTTTGACCTCTGAATCACTACTAAAATTTAATTTCTGGGTTAAGAATATGCTTAGAATTATAAAGCAAGGGTGGCTCTAAATAATGGTACTTCCTACAAACTACTTTAATGCATCTTACGTCTCAGAATTCTAATGCATCTTACTACTAGAATTCTAATTCTAATTCTTACTTCTCAGAATTCTACATTCGTTTAAAAAAGGATGAATGTAAAGGCGCTTAGGATGAAGTCTTCTAGAATAGCCCCATTGCTTTCCTTCTTTTGATATCTCTCTGGATTTGGCAGAGAGAACAAACGGGCAAACACCCCACAATGCAGTAATCCCCACAGATGGATCCCTGTTGAAAAGAAAAGAAACCAAATGAATCCATAGCCTTTTCAATAAAATCATGATGTAGATATGGAATCATGAAAAGCTAACTCTATGTTGGATGGCAAAATACAGGCAGTGTCAGGCCGAAGCCATTTGAGTTGGGGTCTTTGGCCTGCCACACTTTATACTCTTTTAATATGTATTCTTTGCTGTGGGAAATTGGGAGGGGGAATTGCATGAGGGCTGTTTGCATGTAGCCATAACAAATTCCTTCTAGATAGTCAAGGTCATCCTTTGTCTTCGCACTCCTGCATCTGCACAGAAGGAGATGGGGGGATGCTGCCAAGTTGGCAGTTGAAGATTGGTCAACGTGATGGACTTGGGGGTGTGGGGACAAGGGCTTGAACTTTCAACTGGGTGGAGAAACCCGGGGGACTTCAGATTCGGGTTTCTCCCAGATGTGCCAACATGGCTCTGTCAATAAATTGGAACTTTGAGGAATACTTTGCCTCGGACTCTGATTTAAGTTCGGATGCTATTTGGAACACTGACAGGCAGTTCTTGACTTACAACAGTTCGTTTAATGACCGTTCAGAGTTACAAGGGCACTGAAAAATGTGACTTATGATCGTTTTTCACAATTACGACCTTTGTAGTATCCCCATGATTCATGTGATCAAAATTCAGACTCTTGGCAACCGGTTCATATTTATGACGGTTGCCGTGTCCCAAGATCATGTGATCCGCTTTTGTGACCTTCTGACAAGCAAAGTCAATGGGGAAGCCAGATTCACTTAAAAACTGTGTTACTAACTTAACAACTGCAGTGATTCATTTAACAACTGTGGCAAGAAAGATTGTAAAATGGGGCCAAACTCACTTAACAAATCTCACTTAACAACAGAAATCCATTACATTATGAAAACCTATTTTATACCTATTCCAATTCACCATCGCCAGTGGCAGCAACAACACAATCAAATTAACCGCATGATCGGCTCCATTTCTATTTGTGGTCCTCAGGCCCACTGACAAAACCCTGTTTTTAGGGCCTTTCAGAAAAGCAGCAGGGGCACCGCGGGGCTATCACCGAGAAGGTCTTTTTTCATGGTCCCACAGATGACAATCCTTAATCCATGGGTCTTGTAACATATTCTGCCTTCCCATCCTTATGGGCCAGGTAGATGTGATAGTTATGTTTCATTCCTATAATTCTGAAAGATTATGGTCTGCTGCAATTAACACATCTGTTCACTTTCCAGGTCAGGTTTTTTTTCCTCACAAATTTCTGTATTATGTATGCACTGTCTTTCTGAGCGGGTCTAGGACAGCTCGCCACATCCAACTCGCCACGGCCAACTCATTGCGGCCAACTCACTGCGGGACAACTCGCTGTGGCCAACTCACCATAGGACAACTTGCCATGGGACAAGAATTACACAGATATTGAAGAAATGATAGAATAGAATCACTGGAGAAAGGATGCCAAAGGAGGGACAAAATGAAATGTGAATGACCAAAATTAAAATAATTTTTAAAACATATTTTAAATAATTAGATTGAATTGTTGAATTTTCCCTTGGCAAGTTATCCCATGGTGAGTTGGCCATGACAAGTTCAGAGGTGGGTTCCTCCTGGTTCGGACCGGTTCGCCCGAACCGGTAGCGACCCGCTGGTGACGTCACGATGACTTCACCGATCCGGTTCGGTCGGTGCCAGTCCGTGGGCGCCGCCATATTTTTTAAAATATTTTTTTTTAATTTTTTTTCCTTCTGTGCATGCGCAGAAGCCGAGTTTCTGGCACTGCGCATGCGTCACCATCTTGTTTTTGGCATTTTGTGTTTTTTTGAATTTTTTTTCATTTCTTTGCACTGCGCAAAAACGCGGCCACGCGGCGAGGGAGGAAGTGAACCGGCAGCGAGGTAAGTTAGAACCCACCCCTGGACAAGTTATCCCACAGCAAGCTGCTTGCCCCCATCCATTTCTGAGTTGGTATTTCTCTCCAATTTCACAAGTATTTCTTAAGATTCTAGTTTGGGTTTTTTTATTTTAACTAGAATTTATAAACCTGAAGTTTGTCTAGTCTTTGGCAAGGTAATCTACTTACAGGGATATCGTATTTCGTCCTGTAGACAGCTCGCATGGCCACAGTTGCGCCACAGCAACAACATTCATTCATAGCTGCAGCAACTTGGCATGCCAAACAAGGGAAGCAAAACCATCCACAGAGACCTATAGAGAGGAGGAAAAAGCTCCTGTAGAAATATTTTGGCAATGCGTTGAATGACATAAGATTTATGGCCCAGAAAGTGCAAATTATGCTATTTGTGCAACATCAAAACTGTGAATGCAAATGCTAGTTAAAACATCACCTAGCAGAGGGGAAGGCTGAAAAAACTAATGTACACACCACATTAAATTAAAAGCACACTCCATTGCATTTTTCTGTATACTGATGTTCTCAACTATTATGAAAGAGAATGAAGGAAATTACTGTGGGAAAGAGACTGGCTGAGCCAGGAAGTGGAATCAAACAGGGAACTAATCTGGAATCTGTACATGGGCATAAAAGAATGAAGTCTGATCTTCCTTGAATGCTGTTTAACCTTATCTAGTCTGACCCAGGTGCAAACCACCAGTCTGAGAAGATTCCTATGTTATAGCTACAGTAATAAAATAGCTAATTGAATTCTTCGCACGTAGAACTGATTAATTGTGCCTGACAATTACCAATAGAAGAGAATATTTGTAACTCACATTTGAACTGTTGTGGATGCTTTCCAGACTTCATTGTTTTCTTGCAGATATTTCATTATCCCATTAGATAACATCTTTAGCACTAGTAGTGATGCTGTCCTAGCACTGATGATATTCCCTACCTGGGTAAGGAAACATGTGCAAGAAAACAACCGAGCTTGGAAAGCAGCAAGGACCCCTCATTATGAAAATGAAAATTCAAAACATCAGGAGGACATCATATTATTTTCTTTTAAAAAAACCTTTTAGCATAATTCTTCAGTTGTGTAGCATCAGGCACAAGAAACCAGGTGCCAGAATAGAGTTTACTTCATGCTTTATACCAGAATCTGATCTACCAATGGTCAAGGCAGATTGGTGTTAAATAAGAGTCAACAGAATTAAGGGGAGGCTGGATTTAGATCTCTTGTGGGAGCATAGCAACTCCAAACTGATGGTGCGTTTGACCCCACCCTCGGGCTCAGCCTGGTCATCTCCTTCATATAGAACTTTAAAGTTCCATACACAACTTTTAATAGTATAGAAGCCGTGTCTCCTTTTATATCTTGCCATCCTAATTCCAATCCAATAGACTGTTCAATAATTAAACATCCATTGCTCTGGTCACTTACAGACTCCACAGTCGCTACAGCAGTCACATAAGCCCGTTTGCCAATAGTTTCTGTTGGGCTGGACCATCACTACCATCGGTGACTGAGTGACAATCATTGGCTGAACATTCATGGTGGGCAATATTCTAAGAAAAAGAAAGGAGAGAGCCAAAAAAGAGAAGAGATTAATTAACAGGCTTGGTAGAAGGTGATCTCAGTCCCAACTCCAGTGGGATCTGGTTGCTACCATTCGACTCTGGATGAAGTCTTTCTGATACACAAATTGGTACTGTGGGAATCTTAAACTCTAAACCTGGGACAGAACCATGCTGAATGTCCAATTGTCCTCTGGCGTTTTGAAAGAGTGGTTCCCTCTGCACTCAGCCAATTGCTCCTTCCTCCCTTGGTTCTAGTCCCTGTAATTTGTGACCTTGAAACTGCGTGGCTGCTGGCAAGCCATTGGCTTATCTCACTCTCTGAAAGCTAATTAAGTTGACCAAAGCTCTTTCCTAGTCAAAGGCAATCTCGTATTTTAGTATGATAGAGTTACTTTCTTCCTTTTTTTGTCTATGGAGATTCTCAATAATCCAGGTCATGGTTGTCCCAAAGGTGTTTTTCTAAAAGGGAAGTGGATTTTCTTGGGTTTTTTTTCCCCTTGAAAACATTTCGCTTCTCATCTAAGAAGCTTCGTCACTTCTGAACTGAAGAAGCTTCTTGGATGAGAAGTGAAACGTTTTCAAGGAAAAAAAACCCAAGAAAGTCTGGCTGCCTTTTGGAAAAGCATCTTTGATTCTTCTTTTTGTTTGTTTGCTTATGCTTTCAAGATAAATCCATGCAGTTTTCTGTGCAACATTTTTGGGAAGTTTTACCCTTGCCTTCTTCTTAGGGCTGAGAGAGAGGGACTGGCCCAGAGTCACCCACTGACTTCACACTTATGGCAGGATTGAAACTCACAACCTCCTGATTTCTAATGAAACTGGTTCTCATATCTCAGTCATCCTTAAAAAGATGTGAATTGGTGAACATCACCTTGTCCTATGGAAATCAACCTTACTATTTAACCAGGTGTTGGATAAATAAATGCATCCCCTCCCTTTCTTTTTGCTCTACACTTCCCATTGTTCAGCTTCATAGATGACCCTGGAACCTATTCCTAACCCCTCAAATTCTTATATAAGAGAGAAGAAGAGTTCATATCTCATGTACTAAGAACAAGAATAACTATTTGTGTCTTGGCATCTAAACTTGGCGAGAAGCTGCTGCTTTCTGAATGTGCGAATGTGCGAGGCTGGGGAATTCATGTATGAATGAGTGAATGTGCGAGGAATTCATAGCCTATAGAGAAGTTTTATGAGCCAGAGAAACCCAGTTATGCACTCTGGAACCCAGGAATACCTGAATTAGGTGGTCATTGAAGGTAAACCTGGTTTAGCTTCTCCTGTACACAAAGATTTCAAGAACAGGACAGTTCATAAAAATATATTTTAATATTATAACTTAATGTAAATTTCAGTCCTTTCGGCCACATATTTTCCCATTGTTCCATCAGTATATTATGTCCAAAATTGTAGACCATTTTATCATAAACTGTTTTACTTGTTCTTCCATTTCAAATTTCAACAAAAATTTAGCAACTGCACCAGTGGTGAGTTGCTGCCAGTTCGGACCAGTTCAGGAGAACCATTAGCAGAAATTTGGCGTGGTTCCCTGAACCGGTAGTGATCTCTGGCTGGCCATGCCCCCAAACCGGTCCCCGGTCGCGTCTCTCAGCCATTACATGCAGGGAAGGACCTTGCAAAGTAAAGAAAAACTTCTCGCGAGGGCAAGAAGTTGTTAATTGCCTCGCACTCATGAGAAGTTTTTCTTTACTTTGCAAGGTTTTTCCCTGCATGCAACGGCTGAGAGATGACCCAGAGCTGCCAGTCTCCGGTAAGATGCGCATCTCGCGGCCCTCCCGCCCCATCTGTCACCCTGAAATTGCGCCCCACTGCAAGATGCGCATCTCTACCACCCCACCCACCCCCCACCCCACTTCCCTTTTACCTTTCTTTAACGCGTCCCGCTTCCCTCCCCAAACCTCGGGAGGCGTCCGCTCCCGTCCTCGCGGCCTGTGGAGGAAGAAGCCTCCGCGCCGCAAAGCCCTCACGGCGGCAGGAGGGGAAAAAAAAGGCTCGGCCTCTGGAGGCTCCGCTTCCCTCCCCAAACCTCGGGAGGCGGCCGCTTTCGTCCTCGTGGCCTGTGGAGGAAGAAGCCTCCGCGACCGCGCCGCAAAGCCCTCGCAGCGGCAGGAGGGGAGAAAGAAAAAAAAAAGGCTCGGCCTCTGAAGAAGCCTCTCAAGGGAGACGTCCTTCTGTGTATGTGTGTGGCGGCGCTGTGAGGAGAGCCAGGCGAAGGGAGCCCAGGAAACTACTCCGGCTGCGAAGTGATCGGCCCCTTTCCTTACGCTGCCTCTACCTCTGCCTCTTCCTTCTCTCTGCTAACAGAAGTCGGAGAGGATAAGGCAGTTCCTTCGCCGGGCGTTTCTCTGCGTTTCCATCCCAAGTCAGCCGTAGCCGCCACCTCCCATCTGCTGTTGGGAAGGCAATGCTTGTGGCAGGATGCTCCTCGATGCGCGGAGGCAGGAGGAGGCAGTTTCATTTGCTGCCTGCGAGCTGTGGGCGGCAAGCAGCAGAGCGAGTAAGCCAGTGATCTGCCGGCTGCCTCTAATCTGCAGTTTACTCGTGAGTACCATGCACTGGTAGTGATTCACTGTTTTTGCTTTGATAGTCCACCATGCTCGGCTATTAACAAATAGTGTAGTGTAGTGTAGTGTAGTGTAGTGTAGTGTAGTGTAGTGTAGTGTAGAGAAGAGAAGAGAAGAGAAGAGAAGAGAAGAGAAGAGAAGAGAAGAGAAGAGAAGAGAAGAGAAGACCAGAATTGGTCCTTGGAGGTCTTCTAGTCCAACCCCCTGCTCAGGCAGGAAACCCTACACCATTTCAGACAAATGGTTGTCCAATCTCTTCTTAAAAACTTCCAGTGTTGGAGCATTCACAATTTCTGGAGGCAAGTTGTTCCACCGATTAGTTGTTCTAATTGTCAGGAAATTTCTCCTTAGTTCTAGGTTGCTTCTTTCCGTGATTAGTTTCCATCCATTGTTTCTTGTCCTGCCCTCAGGTGCTTTGGAGAATAGCTTGATTCCTTCTTTGTGGCAACCCATCAGATATTGGAACATTATATCATTTCACTCCTAGTCCTTCTTTTCATTAAATTAGACATGCCCAATTCCAGCAACTGTTCTTTATTTGTTTTAGCCTCCAGTCCTCTAATCATCTTTGTTGCTCTTCTCTGCACTCTTTCTAGAGTCTCAACATCTTTTTTACATCGTGGCGACCAAAACTGGATGCAGTATTCCAAGTGTGGCCTTACCAAGGCATTATAAAGTGGTATTAACACTTCACATGATCTTGATTCTATCCTGCCGTTAATGCAGCCTAGAACTGTGTTGGCTTTTTTGGCAGCTGCAGCACATTGCTGGCTCATATTTAAATGATTGTCCACTAGGACTCCAAGAGCCCTCTCACAGTTACTACTATTGACTGACGTACTATCTATACTATACTTGTACATTTGGTTTTCGTGTCTAAATGTATAACCTTACTTTTTTCACCATTGAATTTCGTTTTGTTAGATAGCGCCCAATGTTGAAGTCTAATATCCTTTGGTATCTTAAGTCTATCTTCTGGAGTGTTCCTGCCAGCTTGGTGTTGTCTGCAAATTTGATGAGTTCCCAATCTATCCCCTCATCCAAATCATTGAGGAAGATGTCGAAGAGTACTGGGTGTAAAAACAGAGCCTTGGGATATCCCACTGTATACTTCCCTCCAAGTAGATGCAGTTCCATTGAGGACTAGACGTTGAGTGCGTTTGGTCAGCCAATTATAAATACATCTGGTGGTGATGCTGTCTTACCCACATTTTTTTTAATCTTATCAACTAGTAGGTTGTGGTCTACTTTATCAAATACTTTACTGAAGTCCAAGTAAATTATATCCACAAAATTTCTCTGGTCCACTAATTTTGTCACTTTGTCAAAGAATGCAATAAGATTTGTCTGGCATGATCTGTTTTTGACAAACCCATGTTGGCTTTTGGTTATGACATTGTTTGCCTCTAGGTGTTCGCTGATTGATTACTTGATATCTTTTTCAGAATCTTCCCAGGAATTGAGGTCAGGCTGATAGATCTGTAGTTTCCAGGATCTTTTTTTCTTTCCTTTTTTGAAGATGGGAACTATATCAGCTCTTTTCCAGTCCTCTGGTAGTTCCCCGGTGCTCCAGGATCTTTGAAAGATCTAGTTCAGTGGTTCTGAGATCACGTCTGCCAGTTCCTTCAGAATCTTGGGGTGTAATCTATCTGGTCCTGGTGATTTGAATTTATCTAGGATGGACAGATGCTCACGTAACATTTTCTTGCCTATTTTAACTTGTGTTCCTAATGTGTTTTTTACATACTGTTTTTGATAGGTTGGACTGTTTTTTCCCTTTGTGTAAAGACACCAAAAATGAGTTAAGTAGTTCTGCTTTCTCCCTGATGCTTGTCACTTTCTTGCCACTTTCTCAATTTATAGACTGGGCTTTTATAATCTCACTTTTCAAAATTTCCCAAGCTTCTTGAGTTATTTTCCTCTTGAGGATTCTCATCCATGGAATCCTTCCCAAGCTCTCTCTAACTTTATTGAAATTAGCTCTCTTAAAGTAATCTTACAGGGACAAATGTAAGGGAGGGAAACATCATTTAATATCTGCAGAGTGTCTTATCAGCTATATTGCAAGCAGCACAGACCCTTCATGGCCATAGACAAACTAGGTTTTCTTCTTGAATGGATGGAAACTAATCAAGGAAAGAAACAATCTAGAACCAAGAAGAAATTTCCTGACAGTTAGAAAAATTAAGCAGTGAAACAACTTGCCTCCAGAAGTTGCCAATGATCCAACACTGGAAGTTTTAAAGAAGAGATTGGAGAACCATTTGTCTGAAATGGGATAGAGTTTCCTGCCTGAGCAGGGGGTTGGACTAGAAGACCTCCATGGTCCCTTTCTTCTATTCTATTCTATTCTATTCTATTCTATTCTATTCTATTCTATTCTATTCTATTCTATTCTATTCTATTCTATTCTATTCTATTCTATATTATTTTCTATTCTCAAAATAGTCAATTTAGCCATCTCTGCCAAATCCCATCAATTTCTGTAGCCATTCGTCCATGGTGGGAATCGAAACGTCCTTCCCTTTTTGTGCATACAGCTGTCAACATACTGTATTTTTCGGAGTATAAGACGCACCCTTTTCCCCCCTAAAAGAAGCTGAAAATTTGGGGGTGTCTTATACTCC
>QLTV01010983.1:673652-694647 GCA_003457575.1 Thermophis baileyi | reverse complement strand
CTATTCTATTCTATTCTATTCTATTCTATTCTATTCTATCCTATCCTATCCTATCCTATCCTATCCTATCCTATCCTATCCTATCCTATCCTATCCTATCCTATCCTATCCTATCCTTCTATTGGTAGTGCTAATTGCCACATTTGTTAAGTGAATCACTGCAGTTCTTAAGTATATGTTGCAAAATTAAACTGCCAGTAAGTAGACATGAAGAAAATACTTTCATTTCGCAACGTATATACAGATTTAACCATAGTTTCCATTGGGAACAATTTAAGACAGCTGCAGTGTCCGGGGTCATGTGATCCCCTTTTGCAATTTTCTGAGAAGCAAAGCCCATGGCGAAGCCAGATTCACTTAACAATCATGTTTCTAACTTAACAACTGCAGTGATTAACTTAACAAATGTGGCAAGAAAGGTCGTAAAATGGGGCAAAACTCACTTAACTAATGTCTCATTTAGCAACATAAATTTTGGGCTCAATTGTGGTTGTAGGTCAAAGACTACCAATAGAATAGAATAGAATAGAATAGAATAGAATAGAATAGAATAGAATAGAATAGAATAGAATAGAATAGAATAGAACAGAACAGAACAGAACAGAACAGAACAGAACAGAACAGTTGAAAGTGACCATGGAGGTCTTCTAGTCCAACCCCCTGTTCAAGCAAGAAACCCTATCCCATTTCAGACAAATGGTTCTCCAATCTCTTCTTAAAATGAGCCACGGTGGCGCAGTGGTTAGAGTGCAGTACTGTAGGCTACTTCTGCCTGCCTGCTGGCTGCCTGCAATTTGGCTGTTCAAATCAGGCTCAAGGTTGACTCAGCCTTCCATCCTTCCGAGGTGGGTAAAATGAGGACCCAAATTGTTGGGGGCAATATGCTGACTTTGTAAACTGCTTAGAGAGGGCTGTAAAGCACTGTAAAGCGGTATATAAGTCTAAGTGCTATTGCTATTGCTAAAAATGACCAGTGTTGGAGCATTGGCAACTTCTGGAGACAAGTTGTTCCACTGATTAATTGTTCTAACTGTCCGGAAATTTCTTCTTAGTTCTAGATTGTTTCTTTCTTTGATTAGTTTCCATCTATTCAAGAAGAAAACCTAGTTTGTCTATGGCCATGAAGGGTCTGTGCTGCTTGCAATATGTGACAATCCTAGACCAGGCCAAATCCAAAAACATCAGAGAATTTCCTGAAATTCATTCTGACAAATCAGCCATCAACAGACACATAGACATTAACAACATCTATAGACAGGGGTGGGCTGCTGGGGGTTCGCAGGGGTTCAGGAGAACATCTAGCTAAGATTCTGTGCAGTTCGGAGAACCTCCAAATCCCACTCCTGGCTGGCCCCGCCCACCCCTCCCCTCCCAGGAGTCCCCACGCGGCCTGTTTTGGATGCAACTAAGTACAGGTTGCGTGCGGAGCCTCGGGGAGGGCGAAAAAAGGGCTTACCGGAAGTTCGGGAAGGCTGGAAACAGCCCGTTTCCGGCCTCCAGAGGGCCTCCGGAGCCTGGGGAGGCTGTTTTTGCTCTCCCGGAGGCTCGAGGAGAGCCTCTGGAGCCCAGGGAGTGCAAAAACACCCCCCACTGCCATGGTGCAGGAGGCTGACTAGGCCATACCCACCATGGCCATGTCCACCCAGCAACCGGGCAGAGAACCCCTTGCTAAAATTTTTGAAGCCCACCGCTGTCTATAGACTATGCAAAAGAGACAATCAACCAGCCCAAAAGAGAACAAAAAGACTCCAGCACCTCTCCACCAGTAATCAGCACCCAGATCAGCATAGATTAACTTCAAGGTCAACTTCAGACCAACAATCAAGTAAGCAACACCGAAATCAAGAAACTGCCAAAAAGCCATCAATAAACAGCCCAACCAAAGAATCTCTAGGACTGCCCCCACCCACACAGACAGGCAACCCACCAGAATATAAACTGACAGCAAACAGCCCTCCTTACTACACTGATGATGTTACCTAGTTAGGGTAACGAAATGTCTGCATGAAAACAAGCAAGCTCAGAGAGCACCAAGGACCCCTCATTTCAACCCTGAACTACAAACATTCTCCTTTATTGCTATTCTATTCTATTCTATTCTATTCTATTCTATTCTATTCTATTCTATTCTATTCTATTCTATTCTATTCTATTCTATTCTATTCTATTCTATTCTATTCTATTCCATTCCATTCCATTCCATTCCATTCCATTCTTGTTTCTCCCCTTTAAATACAGTATGGATATTTAAATAGCCAGCATGGATAGTCAATAAATAAAAATAAGCATTTCAAAAACTTAGGCACTGGGGAAATGTAAGGGGATGGGAATTAGAAATGAAACACTTAATTTATCCTAGTCACTTCTTAGCTTTCCTCTTCAAAAATGACCATCTTTTTATTTGTGTTACTTTAGGAATCCACTCTTATTTCCCCCCAAATTTAAAAAACGAGGACTCAGATTCTGCAATGTAATACAGAATGGCACAAGACGGTCTTTCAACAACCAGATTAGATCCATGGAGATAAAAACTCGGAAAACTTTATTAGTTTAAAATAAATACAAAAGCAAAGGCAGAAAGATTTCAAAGAAAGCAAGGTTTCAAACCTTTTTCTTCTTCTTTTCTTCCTCTTTTGGCTTCTCTTTGCCGAGCTGCAATAAACTTTGCCCGCTGGCTGCCTCCTGCTTTTGTGGTTTAAAACTGAAAGGGAATTAACTTACGAAACAATTTGCTAGTTTTTTTTTTTAAACAAGGAAGTAATGTTGGTTTCAACCAGATGGGCGTTTAAAAAAAACCAAAAACCTAAGGGGAAAAAAAGATGTTAGGAGGAGAAATGAAACTTGGTTTACAAGAAATCATGAGATGCAATGATTGGGCATGCTTAGAAATTATATTTAAATTGATTCTTCCTTGCCCCATCTTTAGAAACAATTGTGATATTTCTGCCTTTTTTCTGTTTCAGATTCTAAGAGTCAAATAGCAGATCCCTCATGATTTCTGACCCTTCCAAAACCTCTGATCACAGATAGTTCTTGACTTAGAACCATTGACTTAGCAACATTCAAAGTTACAATGCACGAAAAAACGTGATTTATGACCAGTTCTCATAACAACAACAGTCACAGTATCCTCCTAATCATGTGATCAAAATTTAGACCTTTGGCAACCAGCCTATATCTTACTGGTCATCTGATCACCATTTGCAACCATCTTAGCTGGCTTCCAACAAGCAAAGTCAATGCAGGAAGCAGATTTACTTAATGACAGCCTGATTCACTTAATAACTGGAGTGATTCGCTTAACAACCTTGGCAAAAAAAGGTCATAAAATCAGCCATGATTTCCTTGAAAACTGCCTTGCTTAGCAACAGAAATTCCGGTCCCAAATTTGGTTGTAAGTCGAGGTCTACTTGTAATGGCAAACCACTTTGGAAATCTTGCTGAGAAAAGGGACTGCAGGGGCCAGTCTACACAGTTGTCAAGAAACTGGCTTGAAGGTATGGAAAAAAAAAAATCGGGAGAGAAAGAATGTGAATCAAATTGCACAATGACCAAATGAAGGTAGAATTAATGTGTGAAAAGGAAAATGATGGTTGGGCAGAATTGATGAGATCCTCAAAAAGACAGAAGTTCAAAGAACAAAAGCCAGGATATAAATTAAGGTAGGATCAGGGTGGAAGGAAGGATACTGTAATGGTATAAACAAGATTTAATTCAATCTGTTTTTTTGCTTTTTCTAATCTTATTTAGCTTGCTCTTTCTCAGTCGTTTTGCACTTGACATAATGTTGTTTCCCTTGAAGGAAAAAAACTTAAACAAGGAAAGAAAAACTAGAAAAACTAAAACACATTGTAAAAGATGTATTACAATAGATAAGTGAAAAGGATTCAGTTAAGAGACACTTTAAACTTTTCCTACACAGAATCATTTAGAACTATGTAATGGTAGAAACCAGGAGCCTGTGAATTCTAGTCCTGCCTTAGGCACAAAGCTCGCTGGCCAGTCAGACCTCTGAGCCCCAAGAAGGAAGCAAGGACAAACCGCTTCTGAAAAAGTTGTCAAGAAAACTGCAGGAACTGGTTCAGACAGTTGCCAAGAGCCCACGTTGACTTGAAGGGAATTAAAATAAAAACCACAGAATCTCATTGTTCATTCTTTCCATTGTGTTGATGGAAAACCAGGGCAAATGCTAAGAGTGACATTTCCATCAATTTATGTTATTTGTGGAATTACAGTACAAAAATAAAAGATTTGTCCATATCGTCCTGTCCCATTTTATATATACAGATGAAAATCTTAGCCTTTAGATTAATAAAGTAACTATTACACCATAAACACAGCCTAACGAATTGACACCTATTGCTTTTCCGTAGAGCAGAATTATATTTGAAACACGCAAAACGTCAGATAAGAAACACAAGGCTATTTTTATTAATTTCTAGAGAAATTCTCCATACAGAGGCATATTCAATATAATTGAGCAAACAGTAATATTTTCCAGACTGCCTTGCTCCCAAATTAATTGCAATATTACTTAATGGTAAGATGGGGTTTTGGGCCATCATATAATGTATGAATCAATTATTCTCACACATGCCTCTGGCCCATGTATTTCTGAAATATGCCGAGTTCTAAAACATCCAAGTTGCTAAGAAGGAAAAGCATTCAGATTATTATATTTGAGGCTGCTGAAATCACTTTATAAATCAGAGGTGGGATTCAGCAGGTTCTGACCAGTTCTGGAGAACCGGTAGCAGAAATTTTGAGTAGTTCGGAGAACCGGTAAATACCACCTCTGACTGGCCCCACCCCATCTATTGTCGCCACGCCCACCCGGTCACATGACCAGCTAGCCATGCCCACCCGGTCACATGACCAGCTAGCCATGCCCACCTGGTCACATGACCAGCTAGCCATACCCACCCAGTCACAGACCACCAAGCCACACCCCCAAATAAGCCACGCCCACAGAACCGGTAGTAAAAAAATTTGAATCCCACCACTGACTTTATTGGATAATTTACTTTTGTCCCTTGGTTTTACCATAAGCTGTTTTATGGAACAGGCTACAATGCATAGGTGAATACAGTATGATGTTGGTTAAATGTTAAATACTAAGCAGATCTGAGAAGTAGTAGTCAACAAAACTTTCTGGGATATGTTTTATACTTTTGCCCACATAACATTTACCATTGTGAGTTTCACAGTGCATCTAAAGGCACTAGGATAGTTTTTAAAAAAGGAACAGAAACAATGTAAACGAGCATGCCTCCAGTTCTTCAGTACAAGTGGTCGACTTATAACAGTTTGTTTAGTGACTGTTCGAAGTTACTTATGACCATTTTTCACACTTACGACCGTTGCAGCATCCCCATGGTCACGTGATTTATATTTGGATGTTTGACAACTGGTTTATATTTATGACCAATGTAGTATCCCGGGGTGATGTGATTACCTTTTGCAACCTTCTGAAAGCAAAGTCATTGGGGAAGCCTGATTCACTTAACAACAGTGTTATTAGCTTAACAACTGCAGGGATTCTTTTAACACATGTGGCAAGAAAAGACGTAAAATGGGACAAAACTCACAAATTTCTCACTTAACAACCTAAATTTTGGGCTCGGTTGTCGAGAACTACCTGTAGTTAGGATTTTATTAAGCAAATAAAGGCCCTGAGCAAAGTTAGATTATGTTATCGTTAGACTTTTAGACAATCAAGGTTACAAAGTCAAATTAGTAGAGAGGAGAAAATGGCAGATCAGGTCAGTTGTTTCTTGACATAATTGACATTTCTGTCCTAACCCAAAGGTGCTTTTTCCAAAGGCAACTGGACTTCGTTTTTTCTTTTGAAAAATATACCTTTGGGACAACCACGACCTGGATGACTGAGAATCTCCATAGACATTTCTGTCCTAAGAAACTCTAGCTCCCAAAGTAACTCACACACCTACTAGTGGTGAAATCCTACCGGTACATCCCGGTTTGGCGGTAGCGGCGGCAGCGTGAGGTTCTGCCCACCCACCCGAACATCGCCTTTTTCTTGTTTTTAACCCTCTGCACATGTGCAAAGCCTTCTGCACATGCACAGAGGGTGAAAAAGTGTGCGTGATGGTGGCGCGCGCAAAGCGTGCGCCCGCAAAGTGCGAGCTTCCGAACCGGTAGGGAAGGTAAGTAGATTTCACCACTGCTACCATCTCTCTTTAAGGATAGGATTGGTGTGACTTTAATCTTGCAGATTGCATTGATTGCACACTCTATGTTCATATCTGTTTTTGGAGGATACCTCAGGAAGCATATAATTCTAACACCCACATACCACTTCAGTGTTCTGATGTTGATAAATGGAGGCCTAGAAAACATCATCCTGAGAAGAATGTCAAGTAAAAGAGCTTTAATTGTACTATGGGATATGACAGTCTTAGAAAATGAAACTCCATAGTAGTAGTGGAAAGAGACAGAGATTACCAGCTGTCAGGTGTAACCAACCGGAACCACTAATGAATAACGAAAGTCAGTAACGTTATCGTCTACCTCCTATGTTACAAGAATCTCACTAGACAGCTTGTGTTCCTGTGGGAATAGCCAGATAAGGCTTCGTGGATCTCTCCCGAGGTCAAGCTTATGCACTTGTGGCTGCTCAAGGACTCCAAGCTAGGCCCTTACTTGACTCCTCCCTCCAGCCTGCCTGGCATTTCCCACACCAGCATTAGGAAAGTACCACTAGCTAGGAGAGTAAGAACTAGCTAAACAATCACATACACTAGGTTTTATTAAGATGGTGTTCTCCATATATGTTGTTTTATATCTCCTTTAATTAAAGCTGTGATGGCTAGGAATCACAATAATTCTAGTCCCTCACATCTGGACAGCAAGCAGTTCCAGGTAGGCTAGTTATGGCTAATGGCTCTAGATTGTAATTTTACCTTATATTCTCCAGTTACTACATCTTGCAAACCAAAATCACCAGTAGCCTTAAAATAGGAATGACAGAATGATAGATACACCGATAAATCTTCAAAGGTCTAGTAGGGTCTTTCCCCCCCCCCCTTTCCTAACTGTTTAATAGCAGCGGCAACCAAAATGTTTTGTTTTCCATTTTAAATGAAATAGGGAGATCAAGCAAAGACAGGACAAACAACAGCAGGTTTTTGTGTGACTGGATTTTGAGCTTTGAATCAGTACTAAAATTTAACTTCTGAGTTAAGAATATGCTTAGAATTATAAAGCAAGGGTGCCTCTAAATAATGGTACTTAATTTAATTTAATTTAATTTATTTATTTGTCAAGCATATATGATTACAAGCAAAGTATAGACAAAGTATAAACATGATTGTATATATATATAATAGTACAAGCATGATTATGAGTACAAGAAGTATGAATATATGGGTACATTAGGACAGGGACGGTAGGCACGATTGTGTGCTTATGCACGCCCCTTACCCCCTCGATGGTAGATAATCTAAGGTTAAAGTTTTTGGGGTTTGGGGAAGAAACAACTGGGTCAGGTAATATATTCCAGGCATTGACCACTCTGTTGTTGAAGTCAAATTTTTTGCAATCAAGTTTGGATCGGTTTACATTAAGTTTATATCTATTGTGAGCTCGTGAATTGTTGCGGTTGAAGCTGAAGTAGTCATTAACAGGTAGGACATTGTGGCAGATAATTTTGTGAGCTACACAAAATTTTGTGAGCTACACAAAATTGTAGCTTCCTACAAGCTACTATACTGCGTCTTACTTCTCAGAATTCTAATGAAAAAAGGAGGAAGGTAAAGGAGCTTAGGATGAAGTCTTCTAGAATATCCCCATTTCTTTCCTTCTTTTGATATCTCTCTGGACTTGGCAGAGAGAACAAGCAGGGAAACACGCCACAATGCAGGTATCCCCACAGATCGATCCCTGTTTAAAAGAAAAGAAACCAAATGAATGAATAACCTTTTCAATAAAATTGTGATGTAGAGATATGGAATCATGAAAAGCTAACTCTATGTTGGATGGCAAAATACAGGCAGTCCTTGACTTGCAACAGTTTATTTAGTGACCGTTCAAAGTTATAAAACGACAGGATAGGGGGGCACCAAAGGGCTACCACCGAGGTCATTTTTCATGGTCTCACAGGTTACAATCCCTAATCAATGGGACTTGTAACATATTCTGCCTTCCCATCTTTGTGGGCCAGGTAGATGTGATAGTTATGTTTGGCGTGGGACAAATGTCATTTTCATTTTCATTCCTATAATTCTGAAAGACTATGGTCTGCTGCAGATAACAAATGAAATAATTATCTGTTCACTTCCCAGGTCCAATTTCTGGATTGTGCATGCACTGCCTTTCTGAGCGGGTCTAGGACAGCTCGCCACATCCAACCCGCCACGGCCAACTCTCCATGGCCAACTCACTGTGGGACAACTTGCAATGTGACAAGAATTCCACTAATATTGAAGAAATGATGGAAAAGAATCACTGAAGAAAGGATGACAAAGGAGGGACAAAAGGAAACGTGAATGACCAAAATTAAAATAATTATTTTAAATAACTAAATTGAATTATTGAATTTTCCCTTGGCGAGTTGTCCCATGATGAGTTGGCCATGACAAGTTATCCCACAGCAAGTTCGTTGCCTCTGTCCGTTTCTGAGCTGGTATTTCTCTCCAATTTCACGAGTACTTCTTAAGATTCTAGTTTTTTTGTTTTAAATCTGAAGTTTGTGTAGCCTTAGACAACATAATCTACTTACAGGAAGATTGTATTTTGTCCTGTAGACAGCTCGCATGGCCACAGTTCCGCCACAGCAACAACATTCATTCATAGCTGTAGCAACTTGGCATGACAAACAAGGGAAGCAGAAACATCCACAGAGACCTATAGAGAGGAAGAAAAAGACCCTGTAAAAATATTTTGGTACAGTATTGAATGACATAACATTTATGGCCCAAAAAGTGCAAATTATACTATTTCTGCAACATCAAAACTGCAAATGAAAATACTAGTTAAAACATCACTTAGCATGGGGGAGGGCTGAAAAAACTCATTTACAAACCACATTAAATTAAAAGTACACTCCTAATTGATTAGGAGAATATATAATTATTTATTAAGATATAGAATGGAAGAGGAGGTAGTCAAAGAAACAGTGATAACGTGGGCCAAAAATTTTGGATACAGTATAGAATTAGAGAAATGGGAGAAACTTTGGGAAACAAATTACAAATTAACTATGTTGGCGGCTTATAAAGAGAACTTGTACAAAATGTTCTACAGGTGGCACCTCCCACCAGCGAGTATGTTTCCAAATACTTCACCAATCTGCTGGAAGTGCAAACAAACGCAAGGGACATATTATCATTTATGGTGGACATGCGCAGCAGCGAAAAAACACCAAATAGATTGGAAACCGGAACTATTCTTACTGGACATAATCACAAGAAAATACGGAAAAAAATATATACAATATTTAATATTACATATTATAACCGCAGCTAGAATTATATACGCACAAAATTGGAAAAATAACACTATACCAACAGATGAAAATGTGATACGAAAAGTCCTGGAGTGTGCAGAAATGGATAAATTGACGAAAGAAATTAAAAATAAAGATGAAATGGAGTATTATTTAGTATGGGAAAAGTGGTATAAATGGTTAGAAGATAGGAACAATAAACAAGAAAATATTTAATAGATGGAAATAAGGAATTAATAGTATGATGGTATAAATATATAGGATATTTGTAAAATAGTATATGAATATATTAGTATATATAACATGTATAGAACTGTTAATATGACAGGGGGGAAAGAAAAATTGTGAATGTATACTGATATGCAAATGTTGTAAAAAGGAAAAATTTTTATTTTTAAAAAATAATAAAAAGATTTAAAAATTAAAAATAAATAAATAAATTAATTAATTAAAAGTACACTCCATTGCATTTTTCTGTATACTGATGTTCCCAACTATTATGAAAGAGAATTAAGGAAATCTACTGTTGGAAAGAGACTGGCTGAGCCAGGAAGTGGAATCAAACAGGGAACTAATCTGGAATCCCTACGTGGGCACAAGAGGGTGAAGTCTGATCTTCCTTGAATGCTGTTTAACCTTATCTAGTCTGACCCAGGTGCAAACCACCACTATGAGAAGCTTCCTATGTTATAGGCCTGGGTAATAAAATAGCTAATTGAATTCTTCGCACGTGGATTGATTGTGCCTAACAATTACCAATAGAAGAGAATATTTGTAACTCACGTTTGAGCTGTTGTGTCCTTGGTGCTCTCTAAACCTGGCTGTTTTCTTGCAGATATTTCATTACCCAAGTAAGTAACGTCTTTAGGACTAGCATGGATGCTGTCCTAGCACTGATGATATTCCTTACCTGGGTAATGAAACATGTGCAAGACAACAACCAAGCTCTGAAAGCAGCAACTATCCCACATTATGAACATTAAAATTCAAAACATCATGAGAACATCAGATTATTTTCTTTAAAAAACCATTTAGCATAATTCTTCAGTTGTGTAGCATCAGGCAAAGAAACCATGTGCCAGAATAGAGTTTACTTCATGCTTTATACCAGACTCTGCTCTACTAATGGCGAAGGCAGATTGGTGCTAAATAAGAGTCAACAGAATTCATGGGGGGGGGGCTGGATTTAGATCTGCTGTGGGAGCATAGCGACTCCAAACTGATGGTGCGTTTGACCCCACCCTCAGGCTCAGCCTGGTCATCTCCTACATGTAGAACTTTAAAGTTCCATTTTCTACACAACTTTTAATAGTATAGAAGCCGTGTCTCCTTTTATATCTTGCCATCCTAATTCCAATCCTATGGGCTGATCAATAATTAAACATCCATTGCTCAACTTATAAAGAATAATTTATTTCTGCAACGTATCCAGTCTGGAAGGATATTCAGCCCAATCTTCCCAAGGCGGCTTTGAGAACCCCACTTGTAGTTATTGGCCTGGTCACTTACAGACTCCACAGTCGCTAAAGCAGTCACATAAGTCCGTTTGCCAATTGTTTGTCTTCGGCTGGGCCGCCACCACCTGTGGCTGAGTGACAACCTTTGGTTGGACATTCATTGTGGGCAATATTCTAAGAAAAAGAAAGAAGAGAGCCAAAAAGAGGAGAGATTAATTAACAGGCTTGGTAGATCGTGGTCTCAGTCCCAACTCCACAGAGTGGGATCTGGTTACTAGATCGATTCTGGATGAAGTTTTTCAGATACACAAATTGGTACTGTGAGAATCTTAAACTCTAAACCTGGGACAGAGCCATGCTGAATGTCCAATTGTCCTCTGTCGTTTTGAAAGAGTGGTTCCCTCTGCACTCAGCCAATTGCTCCTTCCTCCCTTGGTTCTAGTCCCTGTGCTTTGCCAACCAACCAACCAACCAACCAACCAACCAACCAATCAGAATACTGCTGGAAGGGACCTTGGAAGTCTTGTAGTCCAGCCCCCTGCTCAAGCAGGAGACCCTATACCATTTCAGATAGGTGGCTGTCCAGTCTTTTCTTTAAAATCTCCAGTGATGGAGCACCCACAGCTTCTGAAGGCAAGCTGTTCCACTGGTTAATTGTCCTCACTGTTAAGTTCCAGGTTGCTTCTCTCCTTGATTAGTTTCCATCCATTGTTTCTTGCCTTGCCTTCTGGTGCTGTATCAGCTGTATTGCAAGCAGCAAAGATTCTTCACGGCCACAGAAAAACTGTGTTTTCTTCTGTGTTTCTCCTCTTTAAATTGTAGTAGGCAGTATAGATATTCAATAAATAAAAATAAACAAGCATTTCAAAATTTAGACATTGGGAAGATGTAAGGGTGAGAATTAGAAATGAAATGCTTAATTTCTCCTTAGCTTTCCTCTGTAAAAATGGTCACCTTTATATTTGCGTTACTTTTGAATCTGCTCCCCCAATTTTTTTTTTTAAGTGTATTCACATTCTGTAATATAATACAAATTTCACAAGAGGGTCTTTCAACAAGCAAATTTGATCCAGGGAGATAAAAACTTGGAAAACTTTATTAGTTTAGAATAAATACAAAATGAAGGCAGAAAGATTTCAAGCAAAGCAAGATTTCTTTTTATTATCATTATTATACAATTTTTATTATTTTATAATATAGCATGCAAAGAGAATACAAAAGTAAATAGTAGGGAAATTCAGGAAGGGAAAAGGGAAATGGTTAGTAGGGGAAAGCAAGGGGAAAAAGAAAAAAAAAAGGCATTGACTTCCAATTCCCTTTGGTGCAGTAGAATAAGGCATTAACATCTAACCTCAACTTTTTACTGTTACATAATAGTATAAACTAGCCATTTCTATAACAACAAATCTATCTAATCGGTAAAACCCAAAATCAAAGTTTCGTTGTTTTCCGCTTCAAGCACAAAGTCCAGAAGCAGTTTCCAAGTGGAAATAAAAGTGTTTGTATTTTTTTCTTTGATCAAAACAGCCAATTTAGCCATCTCTACTAACTCCATCAGTTTTTGCAGCCATTTCTTCCATTGTGGGGCTTGAGGTGTCCTTCCATTTCTGTGCATAAAGTAATCTTGCGGCCGTCAACATATATAACATAAGAGTTCCAAATCCCCCCCCCCAAGTCTTTTTCCATTAAACCGAAAAGGAAAGTCTCTGGTTTTCTTTCTATATTCACTTTAAGAATTCTCTGTATTAGGATATGAATATCCTAATTGGATATTCCAATATCCTAAATATTGGAAATATCCTCCAATATTTCTTTGCTTTATCATACAAGGGAAGACTTTAAGCCTTCCCCACCCCGCTCCGTCTTCTTCCTCTTTTGGCTTCTCTTTGCCGAGCTGTAATAAACTCTGCCCACTGGCTGACTCCTGCTTTTGTGTTTTAAAATTGACAGGGGATTACCCTACTAGACAATTGGCTAGATATTTTTTTTAAACAAGGAAGTAATTTTTGTTTCAGTCAAGTGTGGGGAAAAACTTAAGGGGAAAAAACAAAAGAAATGGTAGGAGGAGGAACGAAACTTGGATTAGATGAAATCATGAGATGTAATGATTGGGAATGCTTAGAAATTATCTTTAAATCGATTCTTCCTTGTCCCGTCTTTAGAAACAATTCTGATATTCCTGTCTTTTTTCTGTTTCTAGGGGTCAAATAGCAGATCCCTCACTATTTTTGACCCTTCCAACACCTCTCACCCTTCCTTTGATCCTGCCTTTGTTATTATTTCTTACAAATAATTCAAGGCGGCAAACATATGCAACACACATTCCTTCTCCTATTTTCCCCATAACAACAACCTTGTAAGGTGGATTGGGCTAAGAGAGAGAGAGAGAGAGAGAGAGAGAGAGGCTGGCCCAAGTTACCCAGCTGGCTTTCATGGCTCAGGAGAAACTTGAACTCGCAGTCTCCTGCTTATCTCCGGTCCTATTATTTGCTAGAGCAGGGATGTCAAACTCAAGGTCCGGGGGCCAGATCCAGCCCGCAGAGTGCTTAGATCTGGCCCACGGGGCCGCCTTGGAAGCAGCGAAGGATTGGCCCGCGGTGCCTCTGCCAGCGAACACGGAGCTCGGTAGAGCTGCAGGCGGTCCTCCCGAGTTACATTTTCGCTGGCAGAGGGTTGCAGGAGGCCTTCGCAGCCAAAAACGGAGCTCAGGAGCCCGTTTTCGCTGGCAGAATGCTTGGGCCCCCACAGGCGCCTCCAACACGAGTGACGTTGAGCTGGCCACGCCCACCATGCCCCCCCCCGAGGTCAAACACAACCCTGATGCGGCCCTCAATGAAATCGAGTTTGACACCTCTGTGCTAGAGGGTTCCCATCCAGTTTCCTAACCTGAAATTGTTTTTAGCTTCCAAATAAAGACAAAATCAGCCAGGCATCAGCTACCCATCTACATACGACAGGGTTGGGGAACGATGGCCCTTTTATGACTGGTAGACTTCAACTCCGGTTGCCTGCTTGAAAGTCCAGTTGCCTCTTGAAAAAGCATCTTTGGGACAACCGTGATCTGGATGATTGAGAATCTCCATAGACAAAGATGTTGAACAGTATTGGCCCGGGATGGAAACCTTAAATATCCCACTGCAAACCCCGCCAGGTAAATTAAAGAGTCAGGAGGAAGAAACTGAGTTTGCATGTGTTCAAATTATTCTTCCTTGTGGGGGAAAAAAAAATTGCATGATGTTTTGCAAATTGCATACCCGTTCCATGTTTGTGCCTTTGACTCTGCATTCAAATGAATCCTATTAAAAAGGTTACCTTGCCCATTAAAATGTCTGGCTTTGTAATTCCCCCAAATCTAAGAAATTTTAGAAATAAGTGCTACTTGGTGATAGTCAGAGGGAGCCATTATAAAGGATAGTAAAGTAAGACTAGACCTGGAGAATTGGTATTCACTCAATCTGAGTCAGAAAAAACAATTATATATTGAGTTCTATAGCTATAAATTCTAAAGTTTTTATAAACTTCCCTGCTATGAAGACTTATTTTCAAGACTTATTGAAAACAATAGCCTACAACACAGATGTGATTCAAAGCTAATGGGGTTTTAAAGCAAGTCATATTAAGGTTCATTCCAAAATGATTAGTACGTAATGCTTTTTATTATGTATTTTTTTTTAAATAATGCTTTTTATGTTTTAATAAGTTTTATATTTGCTGTAAGCTGCCCAGAGTCCCTTGGGAGTTGGGCGGCATAGAAATACAAATAAAAGTTAAAGTTAAAAGTTAAAAGTATTAAAAATACAATATTGAATTACTTCATGAAACCGTCCTTATCATTTTAACGTGGGCCATTATTATGTGCCAGCTTGTTCCCTTGTGTTCTGTCCTCTTAATTCTCAGCACCTTCTGCATTTTGCATCAGTCCATCTTTGGCAACTACATCGGATTAGGAAAAAAAAAATCAAATAAATTAATTCTGGTTTCTGACCTGTGATAATGCTTTTGAGGAGTTAGGAGTCTTCTTCTGCTAGGAACCCTTTCTTGTCACCATCTTCCGATTTGGAAAAATGAAAATTAATGATCAGATTACCCTCCTGTTTGTTTTCAAGGGAGCTCCCAAATTTTCAAGGCTTCCTATTTAGATCCTATTAGCTTGTAATATTACGGAGAGATGCATTTGGTGAGACAGTAGCCACTTAACCAAGCACTTAGAAGCAGCTGTGGAGTGTTCTCTGTCAAATCAAAAGATAATTACAGAGGTATTTCAGCATAGCAACAGGAAACCTGTGCCATTTCCCAGCAAAGTAATTAGATGTTTATGTTAAAGAAAAGTACCTGGAGATCAAAAATACTGAAGTGAATTTCTGCTCATTGAAGATAGGCCTTTACAAAAAAAAAAAAAAAAATCTTCCTAGCATTTTCCCACAAGCGCAGAGTTAGATGTTTTGGGGTTTTTTTGTCAGATCAACCTAAGTGTCGATCCATTGATTGTGACAGGAATTGACTGACCAGCTTGTCACCTGAGCTTGAGATTATGGGATGGGAGAGAGTGCCTGGCCCAAAGCCACCCAGCTGGATTTCATGCCTAAGGTGAAACTAGAATTTACTGTCTCCTAGTGATTGGCTTGGGTCTAGGACAACTCGGCGTGGTCAACTCAGTGCGGCCAACTTGCCATGGCCAATTCTCTGAGGCCAACTCACTGCAGGACAAGAGTTACACTAATATCGAAGAAATGGTGGAACAGAATCATTAAGGAAAGGTTGCAGAAGGAAAGACAAAATGAAATGTGAATGACAAAAATTTAAATATTTTTTAAATTATTTTTAAATATTCAAATTGAATTGTTGAATTGTCCTGCAGCGAGTTATCCTGCAGTGAGTTGGCCATGCCGAGTTGGCCATGGCGAGAGTTGGCCGCACCAAGTTGTCCCATACTGGATTGGCCCAAAGTCACCCAGCCAGTTTTCATGCCTAAGGTAGAACTAGCAGTCTCCTGGTTTCTTGCTGGGTGCCTTAATCACTAGACCAAACTGGGTCTCGAAGACAGCTCTTAAATGTGAATATATAATGTAGGACAACTGGAAATTTGCCTAATTTTTATTAATAATAGGGACTTTTCTAAGCTCTGAATTAACTTCAGATAGATTAGCCATGCATTTGCCTGTAAGAAGTAACATTTTCTGTCAGCAGGAACCAGAGTGGATGACCACAAATGCTCTATAGCAGTGTTGGCGAACCTTTTTGGCACCGAGTGATGAAACGGGGGCGTGCGCTTGCGTGCGTGCCGGAAACCGGAAGAGCAGCCGCCCTGTGTGCATGCGCACGCTGGGAAGATGATTTTCTGCTTTCCGGTGCATGCATGCGCACCGGCCACCTGGTCTTCTGGTTTCTGGCACGCATGCGCGCATGAAGACCAGCTGGCCAGTGTGCATGTGCGCGCCGGAAACTGGAAGATCATCTTCCCGGCACGCGCATGCGCACAGGGCTGCTGGTCTTCCAGTTTCCGGCACTCCCGCACACGTGAAGACCAGCTGGCCGGCACGCCGGAACCTGGAAGAGCAACGGGTGATGGCTCGCGTGCCCGGAGAGATGGCTCTGCGTGCCACTTCCGGCATGCATGTCATAGGTTCGCCATCACAGCTCTATAGGCTGGCCACAAATGCAATTGAGCCCATTACTGGAATTAAGGAAGATGACGTGATATTTAGTTTAAGCAGTGATTAGGGGCTTCCGGACAAGGATCCGGAAGTGAGCAAAGTTTATTATTAGCATAGTAAAAAAACACACCAAGGGATAGTCAACTTATATGCAGCGGTGGGTTGCTCCCAGTTTGGCCCGGTTCTGCGAACCGGTAGCGGCGGCGGCAGGAGGCTCCGCCCACCCTCCCGGGACGCTTCTGCGCATGCGCAGAAGCATCGCGCGTGCACTCACGAGCGAACCAATAGCGACGGGGTTTAGAACCCACTACTGCTTATATGGTAGGGAAATAGGAGTAAGAAGTCAATAGAGTATTATGGGATAGCTTTGCTTTGTGAGAATGGATGTCTGTCATGTAACTTTGTAATCAATCAGCAATTCTCTTATTTTTGTCTCCTGTGGTAAATTGTATACAAATAACTCAGACTGATTTCCAGCAGGTTCTCTGGGTATGAAACCCAGAGGCCTCCTCTTCTGCTTCTGTACAAAAATATATTTAAAAAGTTTTGTCTTCCTTTGATCTTGTGTGGAAATCGGCTTCTTCACACCAGGTTTCTGTACCTTCTGGCCTACGAAAGGTCTATTATTCCAATGCCACACCTTAGGGAGATGGAATCACAAATGGTCTTTCCTGCCCTGCACTTTGTGAGGAAATATTGAAATCTTTCCAGATTTTCTAAAGCTGGTGAACAGCCTAATTTAATATTCAGAACACGAAGCAAGATAGCATTGTTTTCCACGTGCAACAAGACATCCTCAGGATCCAGTCCGGTTGTAGTTCCGGCGATTTCGGAAGCCTGATCCGTGAGCTCCATGGTCAGCTCTGATCTCTTCTTGTCAGAGGGTCCGAATCGGGACCATAGCCACCCCGGAGGGGTGGTGAAGCAAAGGGGGACCGCCTAGCAGGTAGAGGGGAGCTGCATCTCCCTTCCCTGACTAGAAAAGCCCCCTCCGCTGACGACAAGAAGCAGCGGCAGCAAACATGGCTGCCTGAAGCCGAAGACGACCAGAATACCCAAGACAGAGCAGGAGGAGAGAAAGTGAGTGGCTTGTGATCTGGGCAAAAGAATTTTTTTTTGAAAATAACCCCAAGAAATACAAGGGGGAAGTATATTGGAGATATATGCTAGCAGCAGAACAAATACATTAAAAGGAAATTATAAATATTTAAGAGGAGAACTTTGTAAAGGAAACTAAGAAAAAAAAACTTTGAACTCTCAACACGAAGACGTGGCTCTGGAAAGGTATTTTTTAAATACTGGAATCCGACCTGGAATTTGTTACTATTTTAGTACTATCAAACTGATTATTATTTACTCACCCATAATTTGGATTTACAATTTAAAATGATTAAATTTGGACTATTAGCATAACGAAGAGAAGCTATACTGAACTGAAGCAGGAGCGCCATCTGTTGCTAAGAAGAGAACTGTGCAACTTTGGCAATTTTAATTCTGTTGGATAATATTGCTGAGCAAATAAAAAAAGATTGGAAGAGACGTGGATAATCCCCTGGATTCTTCTTTTAAAACTGGTTTGACTGTAAAATGGAAATAAGTGGAGATAAAGATATGGAGCAGACATACCAAGACATTAAAGATATCATAAAAGAACAATGTAAGGAGATGATGGAATTATCTGGCTGTATGGATCGTATAGAGCAAAAACTGGAATATATAATACAAGGAATAACAAGTATAGGTCAGAACTACGAGGAAAGAATGGAAGAATCTGGAAAAGTGGAGGAGACAGCAGAAGTGGGAAATCAACAAGGAAAAGATAACAATGAGAGGATAATAGTAAAATTGATGGTGAATAAGGGATTAAAGAAGGAAAATACTTTAGAAGACATGAAAGAGAAATGGGAGAAACAGGAAGATAGTTGGGGAGAAGAAGGGGCTAGAATAGGTAGTCATAGAACAAAACATCGAGGGATAAAGACAAGGGGAAAGAACGTTAGAGATTATACTCAAAATACAGACTCAAAAGCAGATGAAATAAATGATTTAAAAGAAGTATATGGGAGACAACCTAAAAAAAAAGATTAAAAATTTGGATGAGGGTGAAAGATGTGGGATAAAGGGGAATGAAAAGAGGAGGAGTATGAAGCAAAACATTTAGACAGCAGAAGTGGGAAATCAACAACAAGAAAAAGATAACAACGAGAGGATAATATGGTAGTAAAATTGATGGTGAATAAGGGATTAGAGCAGAAGGAAAGTACTTTAGAAGACATGAAAGAGAAATGGGAGAAACAGGAAGATAGTTGGGGAGAAGAAGAAGGGGCTAGAATAGGTAGTCATAGAACAAAACATCGAAGGATAAAGACAAGGGGAAAGAAAGTTAGAGATTATAGTCAAAATACAGACTCAAAAGCAGACGAAATAAATGATTTAAAAAAAGTATATGGGAGACAACCTAAAAAAAAAAGAAGATTAAAAATTTGGATGAGGGTGAAAGATGTGGGATAAAGGGGAATGAAAAGAGAAGGAGTATGAAGCAAAACATTTTATGAAAGTCTTTTAATAATGTGTATGCAGTGGTGAAATCAGGGGTGGGTTCCTCCCGGTTCGTACTGGGTCGCCCAAACCGGTAGCGAGCCGCTGGTGACGTCACAATGGCGTCATTGACCCGCTTTGGTCGGTGCCGGTCCGTGGGCGCCGCCATTTTTTTCCGAGGATTTTTGCCGAATTTTTGAAGTTTTTTGCCGTTTGTGCTCTGCTGCTGCTTCGGAAATGGCCCTCCCGCCCATCCCCGGGTGTATGCTGACCTTTATTCTTCACCCGAAGCAGAGCTGATCATCTCCTCAGCTGTGTTTCAGGCCGATTAGAGTGACTGAGCATGCGCAGAAGCAGAATTGCACCGGGGGAAGGCGCGTGCGCGCAACGTCGTGATGCACACCGGTGGCGAAGATAAGTGGAACCCTGAGCCACGCCCACAGAGTGGTAGTAGAAATTTTTGGAACCCACCCCTGGGTGAAATCCTATTTTTTTTTACTACCAGTTCTATGGGCGTGGCTTGGTGGGCGTGGTGTGGCTTGGTGGGCGTGGCTTGGTGGGCGTGGCAGGGGAAGGATACTGCAAAATCTCCATTCCAACCCCACTCCAGGGGAAGGATATTGCAAAATCTCCATTCCCAACCCACTCTGGGGCCAGCCAGAGGTGGTATTTGCCGGTTCTCCGAACTACTCAAAATTTCCGCTACCGGTTCTCCAGAACCTGCTGGATTTCACCCCTGTGTGTATGAATATTAGAATATTAGAATTATATGTTGAATAATTGTTTGTATGTGGTGTAAAAGATAAAAATTATTTTTTAATATTTGTTAGGAATGTAGTAAAGGAATTTATATTATTACTAGAATTGTATAAGTGGAAAAATTATTTTGTAATAATAGTAAGAGTACAAGAAATGAAGAATTGGAGAAATAGTATATACATAAAAATTGTGAGCAATAATGAAAAGCTAGTGAATAGATCATGATTGATATATGGAAAAAATGAATAATGAAAAAAGGATAGATCACGTCTTTGATTATTAGAATGATAGGAGAAGGGGAAAAAAGAGGGCTAAAATAGAGACAGAAATATGAGGGGGAAAAGAGTAAAAATAGATATTAAAATGATAGGAAGTGTGGTAGAACTATGAGAAGGACTAGAATTGAAAGATGATAATAGACATTATGTGTTAAAATCAGAAATGAAAATGAATTGTAATTATTAAGAATAATATTGTTATGATTATTTGTATTGATATGTATGAAACCCAGAAAACAAACCATTCACGACATGAGATGTGTAAAAATAAAAAATAAAAAATGTTTATTTATTTAAAAAAAAGGACATCCTCAGGATCCTTAATAGAGCATTTATGTCAGCCTTGCGGGGTAGTCCAGACAAGAATCAAATGCAGGAGTACCAGTTCTCTCTTTATTGTAAGGTTGCATTAACAGAATCTTCCCAGTCTGCAAGTACATCTTTCCCTCTTCACCACCGTTAGAGTCCAAGGGAAAAAAAACTAAAGGGTCCCTTCTGAGATGTTTGCCATGCCCCATTTTGTCTGTGGGCTCAGCTGCCTCTTATCTGACCTTTGCCTAGTCTTCCTCCTGTCTTCCAAGGTCATTTGATAATTGGATTGATTCTTGTTTACACACCACCAGGTTCTTCTCTTCTCTTCTCTTCTCTTCTCTTCTCTTCTCTTCTCTTCTCTTCTCTTCTCTTCTCTTCTCTTCTCTTCTCTTCTCTTCTCTTCTCTTCTCTTCTCCTCTCCTCTCCTCTCCTCTCCTCTCCTCTCCTCTCCTCTCCTCTCCTCTCCTCTCCTCTCCTAACCTTCCCTTCCCTTCCCTTCCCTTCCCTTCCCTTCCCTTCCCTTCAGCTCTG
>QLTV01010983.1:650846-668454 GCA_003457575.1 Thermophis baileyi | reverse complement strand
TCTCCTGCTTGAGCAGGGGGTTGGACTAGTTCTATTCTTATTCTATTCTATTCTCTGTTCTATTCTATTCTATTCTATTCTATTCTATTCTATTCTATTCTATTCTATTCTATTCTATTCTATTCTATTCTATTCTATTCTATTCTATTCTATTCTATTCTATTCTATTCTATTCTATTCTTTATATCATAAAACTCTGCATACATTGAAAGCCCTATATAAAACAAAAGATAACCTAGTTTCTAAGTGAATCATTCAATTCTGAAAAAGTAAATACAGATAGTCCTGAACTTACAACCGTTTAGTGACCGTTCAGAGCAGAGGTAGTATTCAGCCGGTTCGGACCGGTTCGGGCGAACCGGTAGCAGAAATTTTGAGTAGTTCAGAGAATCGGCAAATACCACCTCTGGCTGGCCCTGCCCTCCCACCCCCGCCGTTCCCTGTCCTATATTCCCTTGTTTTTTAGCTCAGCTGATTCGCGCGGCAGAGCAGATTGCCGTGCCTCAGCTGAGCTAAACAACAGCTCAGCTCACTAGCGCTGACACCGAGGGCGGTTTCTGAGTGCTGCGCATGCACGCAAAGCGCGTGTGCGAAGCACACGTGCACGTGCAAAGTGCGCTCTCATAGAACCGGTAGGAAAAGATTTGGAATCCCACCACTGGCAGAGTTACAATGACACTGAAAAAAGGGACTTAGGATCGTTTATCACATTGCAGCATCCCCATGGTCATGTGATCAAAATTCAGACGCTTGGCAACTGGTTCATATTTATGACGGTTGCAATGTCTCGGGGTCACGAGATCCCCTTTTGCGACCTTCTGACAAGCAAAGCCAACGGGAAAGCCAGATTCACTTAACAACCATGTTACTAACTTAACAACTGCAATGATTCACTTATCAATGGTGTCAAGAAAGGTCGTAAAATGGGGCAAAACTCACTTAACAAATGTCTCGCTTAGCTCAATTGTGGTCATAAGTTGAGGACTACCGATACCTAATCCGAAAGTACATGAACCACTGCTTCTGCTTGGAATTAAAATGAATCTGAAGCCATCTCCGGGTCTTTTCCCACTTTCATCTAAATATGGCAAAAAATGCCATAATAACACCTTCATTCCCTCTTCGGAGTTGCTTTCATTTTACCATAATTGAGACAATAGCATCCAATAATTGCTGTAAGGTATATAAAATCTAGGGACGTGGTGGCTCAGTGGCTAAGACACTAAGCTTGTTGATCAGAAGGTCGGCAGTTCAGTGGTTCGAATCCCTAGTGCAGTTCGAAAGCACGTAAAAAATGCAAGTAGAAAAATAGGGACCACTTTGGTGGGAAGGTAACAGCATTCCACGCGCCTTCAGCGTTTAGTCATGCCGGCCACATGACCACGGAGACGTCTTCGGACAGCGCTGGCTCTTCGGCTTAGAAATTCCCCCCTAGAGTCGGGAATGACTAGCATGCATGTGCGGGGGAATCTTTACCTTTTTATATAAAATCTATTACACTTTGCCACCCATTTCCTTGATGTCAAACAACTGTATTCACCTGAAACAGAGGCAGTATACAGATTTTCTGTCAGACAGACAGAATACGAGTGTGTGTGTGTGTGTGTGTGTGTGTTTGTTTGTTTGTTTGTATTTCTGCCAGCCTGAGGGTGAGTAAACGGCATAAGATTTCGTTTTAATTCTTAATAAATTTCCAACAAGAAAACTACTCACATTATCTTTCTTCAAAACGCTGCATTATTTTGTATCTGGTGTATTATCTTGCACAGAACGCATTTACTGGGGATCATTTCAAAGAACGATTTGGTTTGATTACGAAAGATAATTTGGGAAGCATAAAATGGAATTTGGGAAGCATAAAATGGATTTGAGATGATAGGACATGCACTGGTGAATACAGCCAAACCTGAAACAGAAAAGAGAAAATTCAGACATCGTCAAAACAGTTCTAATTCTTTTAGTTGGGGGGGTTGGGCTGGGCAGGGGGGGATTTTTCTACTTTTTAAACCTTTTTTACTCTGTTTTGCTGAAAATATTGCACTCTCTATCCAAATATAGAGCATATCTAACTACAGGTGGTCCTTGACTTATGACTTATTTATTTAGGGACTGTTTGAAGTTGCAACGGCGCTGAAAAAAAGGGACTTACGACCAGTCCTCACATTTATGACCATCGCAATATCCCTGCGGGCAAGTCATCACAATCTGGGCACTTGGCCATCAGTTCACACTTATGGGAGTTGTAGTGTTCTGCAGTCACATGATATCATTTTACGACCTCGTTGGCTTCCATCAAGTAATGGGAAACCGGCAGGAAGCTGCAAGTCATAATCACATGATGCAGGGGTGAGTTCTAACTTACCTCGCTGCCGGTTTGCTTCCTCTCATGCCATGTAGGCGCGCCTCATGGGCGCGCGTGCACTTTGCGTGCATGCGCATGCGCAGTGCAGAAAATTCCAAAAAAATCCCCCCCCCAAAGCCAAAAACAAGATGGCGGCACATGCGCAGTGCCGGCAACTCGGCTTCTGCGCATGCACAGAAGAAAAAATAAATTTTAAAAATTTAAATTTTTTTAAAAAAAATTCCAAAAAAAAAGATGGCGGCATCCACGGACCAGCACCAATCGAACTGGCTCCGTGATGTCACCAGCGGGTTGCTACCGGTTCGGGCGAACCGGTCCAAACCAGGAGGAACCCACCTCTGACATGATGTCTCATTTAACAACCGTGGCAAAAACGGTTGCAAAATCTGGTGCAGTCCCATGATGCCTCACTTAACCACACTGCTTAACAGTGAATTTTCTGGTCCTTATTGTGAATTAGAAGTTGAGGATTATCTATAATACGAAGTTAGAAGGCAGGGTTCTGCAGGCATATTTTATTGGATTTGCAGTGCAGGAGTAAAGAATGTAGTGATTTATTTATTTTTAGGTGGCACTTACCCCCCGGCTAGGTTAGCTGAAATGTTTAAAAATATGTCTAGCAAATGTTGGAAATGTAATCGAAAAACGGGCACATGTGGTGGACTTGTAGTAAAGCAAAAAAAATTGGGGGGAAAAATACATAAATGGCTAGAAAAGATGATTGGAAAGCATGTAGATTTTAAACCTGAACTATTTTTATTAGGTATAATATCAGGTAAACTTGATAAGAAAAGTATGCATTTAATATTGCACGTCTTGACAGCAGCGGGGATTGTATTTGCGCAATGCTGGAAAAATGAAGGAACACCACGAGATGAAGAAATAATTAAGAAGATACTAGACATGTGCAGAAATGGACAGATTGACATTAAAAATGAAACAGAAAGAAGATACGGAATATTACCAAACATGGAATCTATTTTATCAGTGGTTGGAAAAAAAGGGGTGGAGATTGAAAATGTAATATGTACCGTGTTTCCCCGAAAATAAGACCTTGTCTTATATTTTTTTTGAACCCTGAAATAAGCGCTTGGCCTTATTGCCATGCACTCAAAAGCCCGATTGGGCTTATGATCAGGGGATGGTCTTATTTTGGGGGGAAACAGGGTATTGTTAAGCAAATTTAATACCCAGACAACTCGATGTTTATTAAGCACTAAGAAATGTAACTAATACATGTTAGAAATAAGAAAAATGAGATGGTATATTTGTGAATGTATGTATGTATGTATGAGAAATAAAATATTTTTTTTAAAAAAATAAATAAAAAAATAAAAATAAAAGCAGAAATGTAACTAATAAAAAATTAATTAAAAAAAAAGAATGTAACGATTTTTCATTTTTTGCTGTAAATTTCCGGGGTCCTAGGATAGTAAACATTAATTGTCTCTGAGGACTTTCTTATGTCAGTGGGTTCCTAGTAGCACACTTCCAGTTAACTCCAATAATGAAAAATGCTTCCTTTGGCAACAAAACTTTTTCCTCCCTTCTTTTTTAGGCCATACAAGTAGTCCTCGACTTATAACCATTCATTTAGTGACTGCGCAAAGCTACCACGGCACTGAAAAAAGCAACTTATGACCATTTTTCAGACTTATGACCATTGCAGCATCCCCATGGTCACATGACCAAACTTTTGGCCTGTATTTATGAGGGTTGTGGTGTCACAGAGTCATGTGATCCCCTTTTTGCAACTTTCTGACAAGTAAAGTCAAGGGGGAAGCCAGATTCACTTAACATCCATGTTACTAACTTAACAACAGCACTGATTCACGTAAAAACTGTGGTAAGGTTATAAAATGGGGCAAAACTCACTTAGCAATTGTTTTGCTTAGCAATGGAAATTTGGGGTTCAATTGTGGTCGTAGGTCAAGGACTACCTGTACTTCCCTGTAATGGAAATCTGGAAAATGTCCTTTTATACAGGTAGTCCTTGAAATACGACCACAATTGAGGCCAGAATTTATGTTGCTACGTGAGAAATTTGTTAAGTGAGTTTTGCCCCATCTTACGACTTTTCTTGCCACCGTTGTTAAGTGAATCCCTGCAGTTGTTAAATTAATATCACAGTTGTTAAGTGAATCTGGCTTCCCCCTTGACTTCGCTTGTCAGAAGGTTGCAAAAGATGGTCACATGACCCCGGACACTGCAGCCGTCATAAATATGAAGCAGTTGTCAAGCATCCGAATGTAAATCAGGAGACCATGGGAATGCTGTAATGGTCAGAATTGTGAAAAATGGTCAGAAGTCACTTTTTTCAGTGTCATTGTAGCTTTGAACGGTCACCAAATGAACTGTTGTAAGTCGAGGACTACTGTTATTTTTAGATCCTATGAGTGTGTGATTCCATTAGAGCCACTTTTGTATCCTATTGAAATTCCTCCCTAGCTTCTCAGATTGCATGCCTGAGGCTTAGCAGCACGTTATATCCAGTGAGTAAAAACCAACCTTCTTAGAAGATTCCCCTGTCTTTTCGTTGATTGATGTCTCTCTTGAGTTGGCAAACACTACAAAGAGTGCAACACATTGTTGCAAAAAAGTCACCCATGAGGGATCCCTGTTAAGCAGAAAGATGGGTTAAGAGCGGAACGATTCTTTTGCAAGTAGACGACAGAGTCACATGATAAACAAATTAAATGCTCGAGGGCTGTTCACACGTCAAATCAGGGGTGAAATCCAGCAGGTTCTGACATGTTGTGGAGAACCGGTAGCGGAAATTTTGAGTAGTTCGGAGAACCGGTAGCAGAAATTTTGAGTAGTTCGGAGAACCGGTAGCGGAAATTTTGAGTAGTTCGGAGAACCGGTAGCGGAAATTTTGAGTAGTTCGGAGAACCGGTAGCAGAAATTTTGAGTAGTTCGGAGAACCGGCAAATACCATCTCTGGCTGGCCCCAGATTGGGGAGGGAATGGAGATTTTGCAGTATCCTTCCCCTGCCACGCCCACCAAGCCATGCCCACCAAGCCACACCACGCCACCACGCCACACCCACAGAACCGGTAGTAAAAAAAAATGGATTTCACCACTGCGTCAAATAGGGCATGCATAAATATTTCAGAATGTAGAACACCCTTCTCCAACTACTCGTCATTTAGATGTATGGATTTCAAATTTCAGAAGTCCCCAGCCAAGATAATCACTGCTAAGAATTCTTGAATTTCACAATTCTGGAAGGAGTCCTCCTCCTTAATTAATTTATTAATTAATTAATTAACTAATACACGTAGTCCCAAAAAAGGCAACTTTGATTACATTCAGAGATATTTAATCTTTTAGAGGTGAGGAAGAAAATTATTTTCGTTTTTGTTCAGCATGTGTATGCCAACTGATTGATTTCTGAATTTTCACACCTACACACAGGTCAAAAGTTACCATTATGAAATTCACCCTTTTCCTAATTTGGCAATATAGTTCACCGATGAAAAAAGAGGTAAACTTAGAGAAAGTCTAATATAAAACACATTCCGTTAGGAAAATTCTGTACACAAACTGGTTTGGTGTAAGTTTATAGAAATATTAACCAAATATCAACATGTCGTTTTGGTAAAAAACTTTTGTTAAAAAATTCAAATCCAGCAAATCAGATCTGAGTCAGGAAAAAAAAAACCTTACAAAAATCAAATTGAATAGAATCCTAACAATGAAAAACTGAAATGGGTAGAATCGCATATCCTGCATTTCTTTGCTGTTCCTGGCTTCTCTCCTCAAAGTGATGTGCAAATCCACACTCTGCTTCCTTTGCCATTTAATGCAAGGAACAAATTCAGAAAAAGGTTAATTCAAGAACCAGGTTAAAATCCCAAAGGTGCTTTTTCAAAAGGCAACTAGCTTTTCTTGGGGGGGGGGTGTTAAATGTTTTTTTTTAACTTTTTTTTTCTTTAAAAAGGTATCGCTTCTCATCCAAGAAACTTCAGTTCTTCAAAACTGAAGAAGCTTCTTGAATGAGAAGTGGAACATTTTCAAAGAAAAAAACCAAGAAAGTCCAGTTACCTCTTGGAAAAGCACCTTTGGGACAACCATGACTTGGATGATTGACAATCTCCATAGCCAACCAGGTTAAACCAGGTTAAACCAGGTATTTGCAAGATCTAAATGAAAACAGGAAGGAAGTACTGTAGAGATCCTCTACTCACCGGAATGCCGTATTTTGTCCGATAGACAGATCTCATGGCCATGCTTAAGCCACAGAGACAGCATTCATCCATATCTGAAGCAACTTGGCATCCCAAACATAGGGGACAAAACAATCCACAGACACCTAGGAAAAAGAAGGAGAAACCTTTGCAAATACCATCTGGGTGAGTTGATACATGCTAAGATCACCCCATAGAGAGATTTCTCTCACTGAGAGTACCACATACTCTTTATGAAATAAATTGCGAACATCTACAGACCCCTCACATCCTGGACATAAATTGTTTCATCTTCTACCCTCAAAACGACGTTATAGAGCATTGCACACCAGAACAACTAGGTCAGTGGTGGGTTGCTCCCAGTTTGGCCCAGTTCTAAGAACCAGTAGTGGCGGCGGTGGGAGGCTCCGCCCACCAGCCCGGGATGCTTCGGCGCATGCGCAGAAGCATCACACGCGCACGAGTGCACGCGCGAACCAGTAGTAAAGGGTTTTAGAACCCACTACTGAACTAGACACAAGGACAGTTTTCCCCTGCATGCCATCACTCTGCTAAACAACTAATTCCCACAACACTGTCAAACTATTTACTAAGACTGTATTACTATTCTTCTTCTCATCCTTCCTATTCCCTATCTCCTCCTACTTATGACTGAACCTTGTTGCTTGTATCTTTATGATTTATATTGTTTTATTTGTTTCCTAGTATGATTTGATTTATTGGTAACCTATGGCTAAGTGTATCTTATGATTCTTGAATGTATTTTTTTTTCTTTTTATGTACACTGAGTGCATATGCACCAAAGACAAATTCCTTGTGTGTCCAATCACACTTGGCCAATAAAGTATTCTATTCTATTCTATTCTATTCTATTCTATTCTATTCTATTCTTTAGGATGAGGTTATCTGGAGGACCATCTCGGTTGCATCCACCGGACCCACTAGAATGGGGAGGCAGGGAATGTTGTGAGTCCTCTCTTCTAAGAAGTTACATCTAGCAGGACCCAGAAGAAGGGCCTTCTCCGTGGTGGCTCCCTCCCTGTGAAACACCATCCCTGCAGAGATTAGGCCGGTGCTCACTTTGACACTCTTTCAGAAGGCCAACGAGCCTGGGGAACCCAGAGTGGGATGGAGCCCATCCAGTGGCTTGTTTCATTCCTTGTTGTCACCACGGGGATAGGGGATTTACTTTTATTCTTTTTATATTGGGTTTTTATTGCCACCTAGAGTCACTGAGAGTGAGTGGGCGCCATATCTAGTATCTTCTAAATAAGTAGGGATTAGGTGATGGACATTTTTTCCCAGCTTCTGTTATTTGGCTGCTTATACAATCCACCTTATCCTTATTTTGGAGCCAGCTTTCCCAACCTCATTTCCTCCAAATATATTTGAGGAGGAGATTGGTGTCAGTCCAGTCTCCAATCTTCCCTTTTTAGGGAAGGCTCTTGGGTTGTAGCTCTAGGGGAGCATGGAAAAAGCAGATAATTTGGACTGTTTCAGTTGGGGTCAGAACTGTAGTACAGAGACGGCATTGATCACGCCTGTTAACAGATTAACAGAGTTGGAAGGGACCTTGTGGATCATCTAGTCCAACCCCCCGCCCAAGCAGGAGACCCTACACTATTTCTGACAGATGGCAGTGCAATCTCTTCTTGAAAGCCTCCAGTGATGAAGCTCCCACAACTTCTGAAGGCAAAGCTGTTCCATTGATTGATTGCTCTCACTGTCAGAAAATTTCTCCTTATTTCCAGGTTGAATCTCTCCTTGTTCAGTTTCCATCCATTATTCCTTGTCTGGCCTTTGGGTGCTTTGGAAAATAGCCTCTGGCAGACTCTTATGCAACTGTCCAATTCTCTTTGATCTCTCAGAAGCCTTCAATACAGGTAGTCTTTGACTTACTACCACAATTGGGGAGCTGAAGTTCCATCACTAAACAGTGTGGTCCTTAAGGGAGACGTGCCTAATCTTACGGCCTTTTTTGCCACAGTCATTAAGTGAATCCAGCTTCCCCTATTGACTTTGCATGTTGGAAGCCCACTCGAAAATTATGATCTGCAATTGTCATAAATACATGCCAGTTGCCTAGCGCCCAAATGTCGATCACATGATTGCGGGATGCTGCAACAGTCATGAGGCAAGGACTGGTCACAAGACCCTTTTTTCAGTGCCATTGTAACTTCAAACTGTCATTAAACAAATGGTCATAAGCCGAGGACTATCAATTACTGTCAATTGATAGTACTATCAATTATGGTATCCCTCTGGACTGCCTATGGCACACGGGTGTCAAACTCGATCAGGTCATGTGACGTATTGTGACGTATCGTGATGTTTTTTGCCTTTGCAGAGCCGGGGTGGGGCATGGCCTGTGCGTGACACACCCAGCCCGCGGGCTGCCAGTTTGACACCCCTGGCCTATGGGGTTTAGGAGTGAAAGGTCCAGTGTTGCATTTTTCCTTTTTCTGCAGCCATTTGCAATCAATGTTGGCCGGGAAAGAGGTTGAATGAGATGTGGTGATTGTGATCCACTAGGTTCAGTGCTCCTTCCAGCGAACATCTACATGAAGCTACTGGACAAGGTGTGGACTCCAACTTCTAGAATTTCCCAGCCAGTTTTCTGGCAGCTGAGATCCACATATGATGCCTGGAGAATTCTGGGAGTTGTAGTCCACACCTCTTAATGTTATCAAGATTGAAAAACATTGCTCTAGAGCAGAGGTGGGGAACGATGGCCCCTTTATGACTTGTGGACTTCAACATGGCTGGCTCAGGACTTCTGGGAGTTGAAGTCCACAAGTCACAAAAGGGCCATCGTTCCCCACGCCTGCTCTAGAAGGTAGCAGGATGAGAAAAGCTGTATAAGGCAGTTGCAAATGGCTTTGTTTTTCCTTGCCTTCAGTTTTTAGTTCCCATTATTGGTATAACATTCCTGTAGTTTTCTTAGTGGCATAACATTAAAAAAACATAAGTGGAAGCAAAAGGCCATGCATACTTCATCTCTACTGTTTTATTTATTTATCTTTTGCAGGGGTGTCAAACTTGCGGCGTGTGGGCCAGATGCGTCACATGCTGGCCACGCCCACCCCCGTTTTAGCGAAGGGGGGAAAAGTCACGATATGTCATGTGATGACAACATGGTGACGCGAGTTTGACACCCCAATCTTTTGTCCACAGGAGCCAAATCAACATTAAATTGGAGAATGAGATGGATTTCCCCTTATTCTTCCAAAATTGCATAAAAGGGGAACTCATCTTCATACTAACGGAAATCTATTGAGAAACTTTAGAGCACATTCATGTAATAAATAAATTTTAAAGTATATTTTTTTCTGGAAGGAGCCTCTGTTCACACATCTGTCTGTGGTGCCTGGCGATGTAAGTAGTTGTGCTAATCATAATTTGCAAATCTGATACAAGGCCCATTTTATCTAACCGAAAGCATGCCTGTAGGAACAAATATGGTTAAAACAGAAGTTGCCTTTTGTAGCATGGTAGCAATTCATTTAATAATACTTTTTAAAATGGAGAATACATTGACCTTCCTGTTCCCAAGCGAAGTACAATAGCCCTACCTTTAGTAAACATTAGCAATAGCAATAGCACTTAGACTTATATACCGCTTTATAGTGCTTTACAGCCCTCTCTAAGCGGTTCAAAGAGTCAGCATATTGCCCCCAACAATCTGGGTCCTCATTTTACCGACCTCGGAAGGATGGAAGGCTGAGTCAACCTTGAGCCAGTGAGATTTGAACCGCTGAACTGCAGCTAGCAGTCAGCTGAAGTAGCCTGCAGTGCTGCACTCTAACCACTGTGCCACCTCGGCTCTTTATGATGGGACGCACGCAGCAACATTATCACAATACCAATGAAAATGTATTTCCACCATAACAATCTTCCGGTTTGGAGAAGTATTTGGTCCAAGATTTACTCAAGAATTCCAACAAGTCTACAACTATCTCCACCCTGAGATATATACATAGTTACTCACACACTCCGCAGTCATTGAAACAATCGAGTAAGCCGGTTTGCCATTCAGGACTTTGATGTTGGGTCACTACCATCTGTGGCTGGCTCATAACCACGTGAGGATTCATCTTGAGGGCTCCTAATTCAGAAGAAGAGAAAGAACATGATATTTTAAAGTTAAATAAATAATTCCAACCAATATCCTAATGTGCTAGCTAGCTCAAGGGCCTCCAAATTTGACAACTTTAAGACTTATGGATTTCAACTCCCAGAATTCCCCAGCCAGGTTGAGGAATTCTGAGAGTTGAAGTCCACAAGTCTTAAAGTTGCCACGTTTGAAGACCCTTGAGCTAGCTCAATCCAAGGAATCCACTTCATATTCATGTAGACCCTTTTGAGAAGATCTAAAGACGTTTTGTTACCAGAAGTGGTGGCTATACCTGTTTGAGGAATGTGTTGGGTTTAAACCATATTATGATTATATTAATCTATCCCTGTGTTTCTCAACTTTGACCTGAGTGGACATCAGCTCTCAGAATTCTCTAGTCAGCATGCTGACCAAAGGATTCTGGGAGTTGGAGTCTGAACAGCTTAAAGGTCAAGAAACCCGGATATATCCCAAGAATATCTCCAGCATGGCATTCCTTGTGGGCATGGAAAACAGCTGCTAAGAACCAGTTGCCTAGAAATGTAACACATGCAATGTGCTTTGGTCTATAAATCACCTTTGTTTAGTATTTGTTTTATTTAAATTCTTTGGAAGCCACCCTATAGCAAATTTCAGCACTATTTACAAAATCAAGAATAAAGCCCCACCTAAATAAATACGAAACCAATCACAACCAGAAGAACAAGAAGCAAGATTTAGTAGGGCAGAGGTCTTCAAACTTGGCAACTTTAAGACTTGTGGACTTCAACTCCCAGAATTCTCCAGCCAGCATAGCATATTAAAATATTAAATAGATATTAAAACAAAGTTGAAGTGGAGTGGAGATTAGATAAAATGTACCATTTATTGACAGAAGAGAATATTTGCAGCTCAGAGTTATGGGGCCCTTGGTGCCTTCTGAGCTTGGTGGTTTCCTCGCAGACATTTCATTACCAACTAGTGCAGTGGTTCTCAACCTGTGGGTCGCGACCCCTTTGGGGGTCGAACGACCTTTTCACAGGGGTCACTGCACACGCTAGCCCACCATCTTGGAAATGCTCCTGGTTTGGCCGTGCCTGCGGGTCGCCAGACAGCTGGTAGCCACGGAAGCGGGAGACTTCGCCCACCCGCCCAGACGCCGCCATTTGGGTTCTTTTACCGTCTGCACATGCGCAGAACACTTTGCGCATGCACATAGGGTAAAAGAACTCAAATGGCGGCGTCCAGGCAGGTGGGTGAAGTCTCCCGCTGCCGTGGCTACCGGCTGTCCGGTGACCCGCAGGCACGCCCGAACAGGGAGCATGTCACCCCTGGTGCCACGCCCCCTTTGTCACCTCATCGCGCACGGGGAGGGGGTCGCGGGGGGTCGCGGCATTAGAAAGGTTGAGAACCACTGAACTAGTGCATTGATGATGTTACCTAGTTTGGTAATGAAATGTCTGCAAAAAAAACCTACCAAGTTCAGAGTGTACCATTTATCTCTCCTTTCTATGGATTTCTAGTGTGCAAAGCATGTTATAAGGTGAAGGTGAGGGCCACCCCCACCCCATGCCTTTGGTCTTCTGGAAGAGCATGGGGCCCTGATGAGGCTGGTCTATGTTGGGGGTGGCCCATGTGATAGAGAGAAGACCCCCACCACCACGGTGTCAGCCATCCTCATGGTTTTCAGTCTCTATGTTATCTCTTTTAATTTCAATGGCCTTATATCATATCTTTTTATCATTTTGTAAACCACCCAGAGTCACTTCGACAGTGAGAAGCTCAGCCACCATGGAAAAGTTAGTGGCTTTGTAATGAAGCCACTGCCAGAAATCTTGAAATAAATGCAAACAAGGGATAAACTAAGGTTTGTTAAAGGATGTATAACGAGAAATGAATAGATACGCTCAGATTTCATCAGGAATCAATCTTATGATTTGTAGGAAGAAAGTTTTCTTTGGTGTGGGTGGAGCAGGGGTGTCTAACCTTTGCAGCATTAAAAACCTCTTTCTTTAATTCTAGATTAAAGAATTCCTTCCCCTTCGCCAGTATAGAACTGGTATATAGCAATAGCAAAAGCTCTTAGACTTATATACTGCTTCACAGTGTTTTACAGCCTTCTCTAAGCCGTTTACAAAGACAGCATATTGCCCCCAACAATCTGGGTCCTCATTTTACCGACCTCGGAAGGATGGAAGGCTGAGACAACCTTGAGCCGGTGAGATTTGAACTGCCAAATTGCAGGCAGCCGGCAGTCAGCAGAAGTAGCCTGCAGTACTGCAGTCTAACCACTGCGACACCACGGCAAATAGTTTAGGGATTGTCTTATGTTCTCCATTCCTGATGGAAGAGTAGGTGGCAACCCTGGTCAGGAGAATCTTTACACAGATCTTCTTCCTTGTGTGGAAAAGTGTGCCAGATCAAAGGATCATTCTCAAGTCACTCATGCCCTGGTCATCTTCTCTTTGGGCCATTCCAGTGTACTTTACATGAGGTCGCCCTTGAGAACCATTTAAATTATTGGTTATTACTAAGCTCTTCGTGGCCCAAGGCAGAGTTATCTGTGGGGCTACCTGTCTCCAATTGTCTCTACTTGTCCCATGAGATCTTGAAAGGTGAGCAGGCTCAGATTCCTTCTATGAACATTCCTGTGAAACCCAGGAAATGTGTTTTCTCTGTCTCAAAGTCTAACCCATGGGACATTATTTTTTTTGCAAGGTTCAGACCCTGCTGACCTTCTGCAGGGCCCTAAAGACCTGGTTTTCCCTCTGGCCAGATTTCTTGAACTCTGCATGAACTTGCCAAGAAAGATTTATGTAATGACTGGCCTTGTTATACCTTTATTCCCTTACTCTGTAATTCTATTTACTGTTCCAAGTTTCATTGTGTTTTATTTTTAGTTCATTTCTTTTTCACAGTCCTTTCCAATTGGAAGACACCCAGTTTACTAAAGGAGGTTAAAAAGCAGAGCTGCCAAATAATTAAAACATTGCCTATTATCTCCCAGCAAACAACTAAAACTAGGAAGTGGTTTCTTTTCCTTAGCCAAAACCCAGGGTCAGGCCTGCTATCTTCAGCCTATCTTGCTTTGCTGGCATCCTACCATAAAATGCAGGGGAGGAGAGAGGAGGATGGGGAAGGGGGAATTTTGCAACGGGAGGAAGGGAGGGAATGACAGAGTGACAGGAACCAGAGGTGTCAAACCGAAACAAACTGGCCAACCAGGGACAGAGCGGAATGTGAAACTACATTGAAGAGGCTGTTTCCCAAAGCTCAAAGCCATTCCCAAAACATTTAAAATGAACGTGATTGGACACTAGTGGACTGGTCAAGGGGAGGGGGCCAGGGATGAGGCTTTGCACAGGAATATTCAGATCCAGCTTTGCTTCTGCTGTAACTGCCTGAACTTAGTAAAACTGAACCTTTCATTTCAACCATGGAGTCGAGGGTCTTTCTTTCCTAAGAACCAAGTTGGGACAAGCCTGACACCCAGCAAGTGTCACTTCAATCTTTCGCATGGCATCCTTACTCTGAAACTGGACAGGCCAAATTTCTCTAGAGGGCCACACAGTGACCTCTTGGCATTTGCTCACACTGCAGTTGAGTATGAGTTCCCCACCACCACCAAACTGATTTGACAAATGAGAGAAATAGATGAGATGAGAATTTTCCCCGGACCACTAAATCTTATGAAAATTATTGCCCCCATCTTGACTTTTTTGAATCCCCTGAAACTTCTGCAGATTAGACACATACAGATAGTCCTCAACATACAGCCATTTGTTTAGTGACTGTTCAAAATTATATTGGCAGTGGGAAAAGTGATATGCCTGCTCCTCGCGCTTATGACCATTGCAACAACCCTGCAAACACCAGATCAAAAGTTGGGTGCTTGGCATCCAGCATGTATGTAGGACCAACTGTGTCCCAGAATTACGTGATCATCATTTGCTACCTTCCCAGCTGGCATCTGACACACAAAGTCAATGGGAGAAGACAGATTTGCTTAATGACTGCACGATTTACTTAACAACTGCATTGATTCGCTTAATAACCTTGGCAAAAAAAGGTCGTAAAATTGGGTATGACTCACTTAACAACTGCCTTGATTAGCAATGGAAATCCTGGTCCCAATTGTGTTTGTAAGTCAAGGACTACCTGTATATTATGCCACTTCTCTTCTGTTTCTCCATCCCTCCAGTGTCTTAGTTAAGTAAATGATAATTGTGATCTTGAGCAATTTATTAGACTAAAAATACAATCAGCAAATCAGAGCATAGTCCATACAAGCTTTCAAAGCAGATATGGCTATTTCACATGGGAAAATGATAACCTTGAAAATATTCAAAATGCTGAAAACCTAGCAACCTTAATGAAGGAAGTTCCTTCCCTGCCCTAATTCACAATAGAGTAATTACTTTATTGCTTGAAATAAATCATAAGTTATTGAACTCCCAGTGCTCGACCTCTTTATCTTTGCTAAAAGTTAATTTCTTTTATAACTTGCAAACGAGAGGAATAAAGTAAATGGACTGCCATAAAAGTGACAGTTTTCCATCTTGCAAAGTAGCCTCTGGGTGTTGACAGGAAGAGAAATCAGGTGATTATCTAATTTAATTGAATATTTCCAATTTATCAAGGATGGGTCTTCCTTTAATAAAAGCTGTAGTAATCTTTCTGGGGGGGAAAGAACTCTATAAGTCTTCTAAACTTGAAAAAAACCGAAAGCGTCGCGGCGAGACCGGTTGGAAAAATAGCGGGCTCTGACGAGCTCCGTGAAAATCCAGCCGGACAAACTGCTGTCGGGGGGTCTTCGGACCAGAACCGTCCTGTAGGGATGGCGAAGAAGGAGAGGCATCTCGGACGACCAAGAGCAACAGGCAAGTTCCTCGATAGGTCAGAGACAGCTCTTCCAACCGGCGGCGGGGTGGCGGCCATTTCAAAATGACTGCTCTGAAGCTGGGGCAACCGGACTATGTTTTTGTGCAGGAGCGGTGTTTGAACGGAGTGCTGGAACTGGGTGAGTGATTGGCCAACTCACAGGTAAAAGAAAATCTTGAATTTGGACATTAAAAGGTGTCCCGGAGCTGAAATTAGCGGCTAATCAGCGTTTGGGAAATTCCATGGAGGAAGAAGGACAAAGCGGAGGCTAAAATATCAAAGCCCAAGAAGATTCTTGTTTTTATAATTGGATTTGGAGAAACTAAAAAAAGAAAAGAAAAGAACCTGGGGAAAAGCATTTTCTAAGTGGATTTAAAGTATTTTAGACAGTATTGACAAGCAGCTGGCTGGAGAGTATTGTGGATTTGAGAGAGCCATCTGCTGGTGGAAAGAGAGCATTGCAATACTTGGTGGAAGACAGAAGAGAAAGTGCAGCTGTGTAACTTGACCTTGACTACCGGAAAAGATAATTTGGAGACTGTGAGAACTTTTAAGGAGTGTTTGTTTCTCTACATTGCTGGGTTTTGATCTTTTGTGACTGTGGAAGATAATAAACCTTTGACTTGGAATGGATTGGACTAATATTTGAATTGGACATTAGAATTTGAAAATAAAAAGAGACTATATGGACCTTAAACTCTAATTAAAGGTGAAACAATATAATTTTTAAAAAAATTTGTTAAATTGGTAACATGGAGCTTTGGATGTATGAGGAATTATTTGAGATGTTAAAAAATATACGTGAATCTTTAAAAGGTAATTAAAAGTCAGAAATTTTGCTGGAAGATACAGAGCAGGAAATAGGAGAGTAGGTGGTAAAAAAGAATATAAATGAGGAACAAGAAAACAACACTGAAGAAATCCTTCATCTTCTCCTCCTCCTCCAGATCTTTCTGAATAAGCAGCTTCAGCTGTTCCCTCAAGTACTTTTGGCCCATCAGATGCCATGGCAGAGAAGTGGCTCCTTGATCAAAATTGAGAGCAGATGCTTCAGGCTGCGCTGCCATCACCTCCGAGAGCTGAATCACGTGGAGATGGTTCGGAGTGGACGCTGCCAGCTAAATGCTTTTTTGTAAATCACTGCAGAGGAAGGTGGCGCTGGCTGATTTTATGAGGAATTAAAGCTTGCAGAGACAGGCTCTGTTGTTTATAGATACAGATTAACCGAGTTGGAAGGGACCTTGTAGGTCATCTAGTCCAACCCTCCACCCAAGCAGGAGACCCTACACCATTTCTGACAGATGGCAGTCCAGTCTTTTCTTGAAAGTCTCAAGTGTTGGAGCTCTCACAACCTCTGAAGGCAAGCTGTTCGCTCTCACTGTCAGAAAGTTTCTCCTTGTCTCCAGGTTGAATTTCTCCTTGGTCAGTTTCCATCCATTATTCCTTGTCTGGCCTTCTGGTGCCTTGAAAAACAGCCTGACCCCCCTCCTCTCTGTGGTAGCCCCTCAAGTACTGGAACACTGCTATCATGTCTCCCCTGGTCCTTCTCTTCGCTAGACTAGCCATGCCCAGTTTTTGCAACTGCTCTTCGTATGTTATAGTTTCCAGACCCCTAATCATCCTGGTTGCTCTCCTCTGCACTTTCTCTAGAGTCTCAACGTCTTTTTTGTAGTGTGGTGACCAAAGCTAGATGCAGTACTCTAGGTGTGGTCTAACTAAGGCTTTATAGAGTGGTATTAGTACCTCCCTAGTCCTAGATTGTATCCCTCTATTAATGCATCTTAGGATTGTATTGGCTTTTTTGGCTGCCGCTGCACACTATGTCTCCTATTTGGTGTTTGAGTTTGTCTTCTTCCCCGTCCCTCTTTAGTTCGTTATTTGCCTTGCTTCCTAGGGGTCCTTGCTTGGAATTAGATCCTGGAGATCCTATAGATTGGTCACCCTCCCCGCTCAATTTTAGTTTACAGCCCTCCTGATAAGTTGAGCCAGTCGTTTTCCAAAGACATTCTTCCCAGTCTTTGTGAGGTGTAACCCGTCCCTTGCCAAAAGTCCATCTTGGAGGTAGTATGGCCCATGGTCCA
>QLTV01010983.1:620957-636389 GCA_003457575.1 Thermophis baileyi | reverse complement strand
ACCGGAGGTGCGGAAAAACGCACTTCCGGTTTGGCCATTGGGCTGTGTTGCGCACTCCGGGGCTTCAGGAAGCTGCCCTGAAGCCTCCGGAGTGCAAAAAACAGCCCAACAGCAAACAGGAAGTGTGTTTTTCGAACTTCCGGTTTGCTGTTGTGCCGTTTTTCGCACTCCGGGGCTTTAGGAAGCTTCCCTGAAGCCTCCGGAGTGCAAAAAACAGCCCAATGGCAAACCGGAAGTGCGTTTTTCCGAACTTCCGGTTTGCCCGTTGGGCCGTTTTTTGCACTCCGGGGCTTCAGGACGCTTCCCTGAAGCCTCTGGAGGGCAAAACGGCCTTCCCCAAGGCCGAAAATCAGCTGGCCAGCGCGCACATGCGTGCTGCAGCTGACATAGGGCAACGCCTCGCGTGCCCTCTGATATGGCTCCGCGTGCCACCTGTGGCACGCGTGCCATAGGTTCGCCATCACTGACCTATACTAACGGTCAAGGCAATTTGGTGGTAGATATAAGTCAACGGAATTGAAGGAGGTCTGCACTTAGATCAATTTGTGGGCGCGAAGGGACGCCAAACTGATGACATGCTTGACCCCTCCCTCAGGCTTTATTATTATTTAGCGTATGATGAGAACATGACAGAAGAGAAATAAACATATATACACAGTCTACGTAATTATAAGTAAAATTTCTATGGGGGTATTGTGGTGACTTTATAACAATTCAGCTATCCAAGCGATCTCCTCTGGGGTTGCTTCGTGCAGATCTTCTAGGGAACCAGAGAACACATGTTGTGGGCAATCTTGCACAATATGTTTAATCAGTTTGCATATCAGCACCAGAGGTGGGTTCCTGCTGGTTCGGACCTGTTCTTTAGAACCGGTAGCAGGAATTTTCCCCCGCCCGCCAAACCGGCAGCGATGGCCGGCTGGACACGCCCCCGAACCGGCTCTCTCGGCGGTGCCATAGGTGCCGCCATCTTGTTTTTTGCTTCTGCGCATGCACAGAAGCTGGGTTTTTAGCACTGCGCATGCACGCGGGGCGCATGAGGAAGCGAACCGGCAGCGAGGTAAGCCAGAACCCACCCCTGATCAGCACCACAATCGCAACAAGGGGAATCTTTTTTCCATCCCCTCTGCTACAGGGCAGAGGCAGTTCTTCCAGTATCACACCTAATTCTGTTCAATTTCGACCAGACAAAGCAAGGCAGGTCAAAACCAGATGGTTTGGCAGAGGGATCACTAATGGTCGGGCCATAAGAAGGTACCATGGACCAGTCCTCTCTCCAGGCATTCTCGGGGTTAAACTAGGTAGATGTTACATGAATTGTTGTTTTCCAAGCTGGCTTACAAGATTTCAATCTTGTGATGGGCTGCTCATTGTCCTGATGAACAGGAAGAGCCTTGTTGTTCAGCATCCTTGACCACAGCTGAATGAGAGCTTGTTATCTTCTAATATGGGGCGGTATCAGAGGTGGTATTCAGCCGGTTTGCACTGGTTTGCACAAACAGCTGGCAGAAATTTGGCCAAGGTTGCTGAACTGGTAGCGACCGCTGGCTGGCCACCCCCCCGAACCGGTCCCCTGCTCGGACGCTCGCCCTGCCTCGCCTTCGCCACGTGCATCCACAGAACTGCCTCCACCTGCCTACACACAGGTAAGCATTCACGCTAGCCTACCCCCACTCCCCACCGGGCCAGCATCTCCCAAAGCTGCCGCTGTTGCAGCCACGGTGGAGACGGGGGGGGCAGCCCAGCAAGCTTTGCAGCCATGTGGCTACGAAGCTTGCCGGGCCAGGCGGCCCCCTCCCTGCCTGCCAGCATCTCCCGAAGCCGCCGCCGTAGCAGCCACCGCTGGGATGGAGGGAGCAGCCTGGCAAGCTTCACAGCCGCGTGGCTACAAAGCTTGCTGGGCCGGGTGGCCCCCTCCCCGCCTGCCAGTGTCTCCCAAAACCACCGCCGTTGCAGCTGCGGTGGGGACGGGGGGCAGCCCAGGAAGCTGGAAGCTGCTTCCTGCACCTCCCGTGCTCTTCCCACTGCTGCTCGGCCTCCTCGATGCGCAGAGGCAGGAGGAGGCGGCTTCATTTGCGGGCGGCAAGCAGCAGAGCAAGTAAGCCAGCGATCTGCCAGCTGCCTCTAATCTGCAGTTTACTTGTGAGCAGTTTACTCGTGAGCATGGTGCTCACGAGTAAACTGCAGATTAGAGGCATCCGGCAGATCACTGGCTTACTCGCTCTGCTGCTCGCCGCCCACAACTCGTAGGTAGCGAAAGAAACTGCCGCCTCCTGCCTCCGCGCATCGAGGAGGCCGAGCAGCAGTGGGAAGAGCACAGACCTCCTGACACAGGAAGCGGCTGCTGGCGATGCCCTCAGGTGAAGATGTTGTGAGCAGGGAGGCTCAACCCCCCTTAGGAGCCGCGAAGTGCTTGCTGCCCGCCTGACACCCGCCAAGCCTCCTCCCACCGCGCTTCTCTTCCTCCTCACCAGAAGCGCTCGCAAGTGACAAGACATCTATTATTTTTGGGGAGACTGCGGGATTGCCCCCATCTGGTCTTCAGTACCTGGCTCGTCGGCCTCCGGATGTCAGATTCCCACCACCCAGCACCAGTTTAGAGGTTCCTTCCCCCCCCATGGACAGAGAGGGAGGGAGGGAGGGAAAGAGAGAGAGGGGGGAAGGGAAAGAGAGACAAGAGACAGAAAGAGAGAGGGGGGAGGGTTTGGGGGATTGCAAAAGGTCCGGATGCAGGAATCCTCGTAGGGGGAACTAGGATCATGACCACCTAGCCACGCCCACCCAGTCACATGATCACCTAGCCACACCACCCAGTCACATGACCAAGCCATGCCCACCCAGTCACATGACCACCTAGCCACGCCACCCAGTCACATGACCAAGCCACGCCCGCCCAGTCACATGACCACCTAGCCATGCCGCCCAGTCACATGCCCACCAAGCCACACCCACCAAACAAGCCACACCCACAGAACCGGTAGTAAAAAAATTTGAATACCCCCACTGGGCGGTATGATATTGCTAAGTACTGGTAACCAGTGCACCCTCCCTCGGGCTCAACCTGGTCATCTCCTACATGAATCTTAATTATTATTATTTTTATTTAGAAGATGCATTTTTGTGATGACTGCCCGATAGCTCATTTTAATGGCTTTTCTTCCATCCTATACAGAGGTGGTATTCTGGCAGTTCGTACTGGTTCAGGCGAACCGGTAGTAGCGACCTGACCAGAGGTGGTATTTTTCCGGTTCGTACCGGTTCGGCCGAACTGGTAGCGACCTGCGGGTGGGTCGCCCACCCGCCCCAGTGCTATGCCGTCCTATTTAGGCTCATTTTGTAGCCACACGCACGCATGCAAGCCGCGCGCGCAAGCAAAGCGCATGCACAGAAGGCCGTGCCCGCGCACACACATTTGCGAACCAGTAGGGAAAGTAAGTGAATACCACCTCTGATCCTATACACTTACAACGTTGTACCCGAAGAGAGTTCAAACACCTAGCTCTGGACAACAGTCTCACACGTTATTCCCGCTTTTATTAAATAAGGCACAATTTGCTGAATTAAAAACCACATGCTGACACGGTATAAATTATGACCTGCTAATCACAATGCAAACCACAAAATGCTAAGCCCAAAGCAAACAAGCCCTGTGGGAATCCTGCCAGGGGTGAAAATGGAGCTTCTACGGTGCAGAACGTAGCAGGACATCTACTGAGGTCCCGAGAAGTTGAGCGTGAACCCATCCTTCTTCACGTTTCCTGCTTCTCTCTGACCAACCTAGCAGAAAAGGACAGGGATTACATTGGAAAATTGCTCATTTTTATTATTACCCAATCACCCAATCTCCACAGATAGTAAATATTTGCAAACCTACCTAGAAAATCCCCAGCTGCTTCCTCCTGTTGATATCTCTCTTGAGCTGGCAAAGATTACAAGGACCACAGAAAGTGACTGTGAGACAGTCTGAGCAGATCGATCCCTGGGGAGCAAAAAAGAAAAAAAGAAAGAAAGAAATCACAATCCTGAATCCAGTTCTATATTTTGAACTATGGTTTACTGTACACAATGAAAACAGTCCAAAAGCTGGCTCTGAGCTGTATTTATCTGGAGATTTCTGTCTTCCCCGTCATGATTTTAGGTGTGACTGATGTTGTTTCTCCGTGAAACCTGCAAAAGACCACAGTCCAACCTCATTAAACTGGACAGACCGTAAGACAAAACAGCTGATATGGGATATAATAGATACTTTGGAACAGGTTTCGAGTCAACACGTCCCATAAACATTCCTGAGCAAGACGGAACATGTCTGAAAGCTCTGAGATAAGCAAAATATCACAACGGAAAGCAACACCTAGCAAATCTTGGCAGATAGCAAACAGACCAAGCAGACCTGGACTAGGTTGGCTGAAAATTGGTTGAGGAAACCCAAACAAAATCTCAGAAGTCTTGGACATTTAACAGAATAACAAAGTTGGAAGGGACATTGGAGGTCTTCTAGTCCAACCCCCTGCTCAGGCGGGAAACCCTATACCATTTCAGAAAAATGGTTGTCCAATCTGAATGGAATGAAATGGAAATAGTGGGCATCGAAGTGTCCTTCCACTTTAGTGCAGATAATAATCTTGCTGCTGTAAGTTGTCTGTGGGTTTGTGATAGTTTAGGCAACTGTTGTCTTAAAAGATATTCATCTATTTTTGACATATATGTCTCCTGTCTTTTAACAAATTTGAATAGAAGTTATGAAAGGATTTCTTCATAAATTCATTATCTGTTAATACATTATTGTTAATACATAACGTTTGCCAATCATTGTCTTTTTTCTTTCCTTTCTAAATTTATATGCCAACCATTTCCTTGGTTTATTTGCAAACTCGAAGTGTCTTTGTTTTGCATAATTCAGTTCTGTTTCTATTTCCTGCACTGTTAATGTTAGATTCGCACGGGGAGAATAGCCGAGACGTAGGAACAGTTCAGCACCTTTATTAGTAGTCAGTAACAGCTCAGTACGGACTGCCGGCTGGCGGCAGGGAAGCCACTTTTAAGGGCTTCTCTGCAGCCTGCTGGCCACTGACAGCAGTTCATTTTTCCCGCCGCTAGATTAGCCAATCAGCGGCAGGTATGCAAATACACACTCCGTGCGTTGGAACGTAACACCCCTCCCCTCTTAGTTCAGCAAACGTCCAATCAGGTATCGACGTAGGTAACGTAGTCGCGCAAGTAAGTGGGCCGCCATATCGTCCTACTGGGCCTGTGCGATTCAGTTCTTCTGGAGTCCTTGACTGGTGCGGACATGGTTCTTGTTGCTCCGTCTCTGCCTGGTGGAAAAATCTGGAACCAGCCTCCAGGCGTGGCGGCTGAAGTCTCAGCGTCTCCATCCTCCGGTCCCGGATGGCTTCGCTGGACCTCGGCAGCTGCAAGTAAGTGATCGTGTTCTCTTTCCGGGCTTGAGAACAGGGCTCTTGGTTGTCTTGTAGCCAGGGCCTGGTTTCCGCCGTTGGGTTCGGAGCGGCTTGCATTGTATGGTCGGCGGGGCGGAGACCCGCATTGTTCTTGACTTTCCGTTGGTGTTCCCGTGGATGATTCGGTCTCCGGGTGATGAAGCCCGGAGTCTCCCACTCTGCTTCAGAGCTGGTCGATGTGTTGCCTCCACACTTGGCCATCGTCCAGTCTAACTTTATACGATTTTGGCCCCGTAATTTCTATCACCATTGCCTTCATCCATTTGGGAACCCCTGCAAAATTCTGTGCAAATACTAGCTCGTCGGTAGTCAGCATCCGGGTTAGCTTCCTAGAGTCCAGAGGTTTCTCCGGGTTGTACATGGGGTTCAGTCTGTCCAGTTGGGACCTCAGCTTCCATCCCATCAGCATCTCGGTAGGGCTTTGGTTAGTGGCTGCACATGGGGTAATGTGCTGTGCCAGCAGGAATTGGTCAATCCATTCCTACCAATTCCCGGGGCCCATCCTGGAGAGTGTCTCTTTGGTCATTCTTACCATCCTCTCCACTTGGCCGTTGCTAGCCGGGCAGAAAGGCGAGATGAGTACGTGCCTTATTCCGAGGTCAGCTAGGAACGCTTCCATGTGGCGAGCTGTCAGTTGAGGGCCATTGTCCGACACCAGGATGTATGGTAACCCATGGGTCGCGAACAGTTTCCTCAACGCTCGGATGGTGGCTTCTGTTGTTGACGTGGGCATGCTGACTACCTCCAACCATTTGGAATAGGTGTCCACCACTATTAAGAGAGTTTGTCCCGCCATAGGTCCCGCAAAGTCTATGTGGATTCTTGACCACGGTGCCGTGGGTGTCTCCCATTCCAAGGGACTGGTTCGTGGTGGAGCCGGTCGGGTCTCTTGACATGGTTGGCAAGTCGCTACCCATTCGGTTATGTCCTGGTCTAACTGGGGCCACCACGGTAGCTCCTTGCTAGCGCCTTCATGCACACTATCCCTGGGTGCCCTATGTGCAAAGTCCTGATTACTCTCCGCCTTAGGCTGTCTGATATAACAACTCACTCCCCCCCCACACAATAGGCAGCCTTTTAGGACAGATAGTTCCATTTGTTTATTTTTAAACTTTTTAATTTCCTCACCTTCTTCCTCCTGTGGCTACCCCCTCAACACCCAGTTCAGTACTTTGGAGAGCACCTTGTCTTTGGCCGTGTGCTCCGTGATGTCTCGGGATGTGACAGGGCTGGTTCGCTCTATGTCGACGAGCAAAATTTCGGCCACAGGAGCGGGGTCTTCTACTAGGTCTGGGTCTGGGCAGCGGCTGAGGGTGTCAGCGTGCCCGATGCTTTTCCCTGGTCGGTGGGTCAGCGTGTAGCTGTATCTGGACAGGAAGATGGACCAGCGGGTCCGCCTGGGTGACATGTATTGCGGCGTCTGATTGTTGCCTGCCAGTAGACCCAATAGAGGCTTGTGGTCGGTTATCAGTTTGAATTTTCAGCCGTAAAGGTATTCGTGGAAGCGCTTGATGCCGGCCACTGCTGCAAGCGCTTCCTTGTCCAATTGGCTGTAATTTTGTTCAGCCGGTGATAGGGTTTTGGAATAAAAGGCGATGGGAGCTTCTGAGCCATTGGGCAGTCTGTGGCTGAGGACCGCCCCCACTCCAAAAGGCGAGGCGTCACATGTTAATAGTAGGGGGGGGTCTCGCTGTACTGCATTAGCACGCTGTTTGAAGATAGTAGGTCTTTTACGGCAGCAAACGCAGTGGCCTCTCTTTGTCCCCATGTCCACGTGGCCATCTTCCCCAGGAGTCTGTGCAGAGGCTCAGCAACGGTCACCTTCTGTTTTAAAAAAAATGGCATAGAAATTGAGTAGTCCGAGGAATGCCTGCAATTCTGCCTTATTTTGGGGGGGGGGTTGGTGCTTCCTTGATGGCTTTAATTTTTTTGTCTGTGGGTCGAAGGCCAGACCCGTCAATAAGGAACCCAAGGAATTCAATGCTTGTGACCCCAATCTTACACTTGTCCTTTTTAATTTTGAGCCCCCGTTCTTGGAACCGCTCTAAAACTTGTCGCAGCCTGCGTATTAGTTGTTCCTCTGAGTCCCCTGAGATGAGGACATCATCAAAATAGGGAACAATCCCAGGGATGCCGTGTAGCAGTCATTCCATTAGACATTGGAACAGTCCTGGGGCCACACTGACCCCAAATTGAAGGCGGGTACATTTGAAAGCCCCTCTGTGAGTGACTATCGTTTGGGCTTCAGCTGTGGCTGCGTCTACAGGTAGCTGCTGATATGCCTGGCCAGATCTAGTTTTGCAAAGATCTTTCCGTTGCCCAGTGAGTGTAACAGGTGCTGCACAACTGGCACCGGGTATGCGTTCGGCTGCAGAGCTTTATTTATGGTCCCTTTATAATCAGCGCAGATGCGAATGGACCTGTCCGGCTTCATGGGGGTGATGATGGGGGTCTCCCATTTAGCATGTTCTACAGGCTCCAAGATCCCTTGGGCTATTAATTTGTCGAGTTGCTCATCGACTTTTAGCCGGAGCGCAAACGGGACCCTCCGGGGCTTTAGTCTGATGGGGGTTACACTGGGGTCTGGGTTAAACGATATGGGCTTGCCCTTATATTTACCTAGACTCCCATCGAAGACGGTCTGGAAGTCTGCTAGGAGTTCGTCCAGCTTGTCCCCTCTGATTTGGTGTAGCCCGGTGATGCCGTGTTGAGAGGCTTGAGCCATTCCACCCCCATCAGAGTCGGTCTGTGTCCTTCCACTATTGTTAGCGGCAGCTTCCCAGTGAAGTCCTTGAACGCGATTGGGACTTCTGCTCGGCCAAGGACTTGGATTGGGTTTCCGTGGAAATCGGTTAAGTGGATGTTCTGAGGTTTTAGTTGCCGTCGTGTGAAGGTGGGCAGGAACTGTTTCAGGGTTCCCCATGCCATAATGGTGAACACGGAGCCGATGTCCAGCTCCATGTCGCATGGCAGTCCTTCAATGGTCACGGTTATTAGTCACGGGGGTTGGACTAGAAGACCTCCAAGGTCCCTTCCAACTCTGTTATTCTATTCTATTATGAACTTTTCCCCGTGACTGGCATTGGCGTGGCCCACAGTGGTGTGGTAGATGCTCCTTGCATCTTGGGAACTGTAGTCATCTCTTCGTCTGCCCCTTGGTCCCCCTGGGCAGTTTTGGTTTTGTCTCCCTGGTCCCATGGTTGGTCTGGGTGGGAGTGAGCCCGGCTGGCTTTGGGACGGCTGGGTGGCCCTACAAGCTTCAGCTATATGGCCGCGCTTTTGGCAGCGGCAGCAAATGGCCTCTCTAAATTTACAGGCAGCCCTGGTATGGTTCCCTAGGCAGCCGGAACAACAGGGCTGCCTTTGATCAAAGTCTCTGGGGCTCACCCTTCTGTCCTGTTGGACGCGGTACACGTGGTCATCATCGTCGTCAAATTCCTCCTCTTCCTCCAGGACTTCGGTCCTCCAATCCATCAGACGGTGTGTGTGGTGGACTCTGCTGGTTCTCCGGATGCTGGCTGCAGAGGTGTCCGATGACTCGGTGGCTCTCGCTTCCTTGACCACATCCTTGAATGTGGCTCCCCTCCGAATGAGTAGTTTTTTCTGGAGGTTGAGGTCCCTCATGCCTAGGATGATGTGATCTTTCATCATCTACTCTGGGTTTATAAATTCGCATCTGGATGCGATTTCCCAGAGCTTTGCTACGAAATCATTTATTGATTCTCCCTCTTGTTGGCACCAATGGTAGAATTCGTTTCTATTTACCATTGGAGGGTCAGAGGGGGCGTAGTGCTCTTTTAAGGCCGTTTGTAGTGTCAACCATGAAATGGATTCGATGTCCGTAGGTGCTACCAGCGTCTGTGCCAGCTTGTAGGTCTTCGGACCACAGTAGGTTAGGAAGAGAGCCCTCTTTCTATTGTCCGGTAGATCCTGGAAATTATTTGCTTCCAGGAACATTCGGAACTTTGACATGTACGTTTGCCATTCTTCGGTCTTTGGGCCGAAGAAGGCTGGGGCTGGAGATTGCTGGTGTGCCATCCTGAAGTTTGGCCAGAGCAGATCAAGTGTGCTTAAGATGGCCGCGGATTGCCACGAGGTGCCTTTGTCCTGTTGTCTTCTTCCACTACCTTCATCGCCAGTGTTAGATTGCGCGGGAATGAATAGACGAGACGTAGGAACAATTCAGCACCTTTTATTTAAGTAGGCTGGAGCTAATACGGACTGCCGGCTGGCCACTGACAGCAGTTCATTTTTCCCGCCGCTAGATTAGCCAATCAGCGGCGGGTATGCAAATACGCACTCCGTGCGTTGGAACGTAACAGGGACACTGCTATCATGTCACCCCTGGTCCTTCTTTTTGTTTGGCTAATTCCCAGGCGAATTTGCCCCCAGGACTCCCTCATTCAATTCCTACATGCAGATCACAGCAAGCGCACCCCCCACTCAGATCAGTTAGCAAAAATTATTGCTGGATAATTGTTTCTTAAACATCAGCAAAAATCGCGAAGGTATTGATAAAACGAAGCAAAAGGCAAAAGCAGGGAAAGAGACATGAACTACGAAGAGATTAACAGGTCAAAGTACTCCATATGTTATCAGATAATGGATTACTCTGTGGATAAAGAACATAGAGAGTTCCAAAGGGAGTGGCCTTTTGTTATTCTAGCTTTAATCCTTTGTGTAGCAGTAGCAGAACAGAGGTGGAAAGTGGGACACCAGGCCATCCCTCTTCCACCCTGAACATTGTAAAGGAAGTAATTTGGTAGGTTCTACCACCTCTTACAATACTAGACAACACAGTATCAACAGTAGAGTCCTTCAAGTTTCTAGGTTCTATCATATCTCAAGACTTAAAATGGACACCTAACATCAAAAACATCATCAAAAAAGCACAACGAAGAATGTTCTTTCTGCGCCAACTCAGGAAGCTCAAACTGCCCAAGGAGCTGCTGATACAGTTCTACAGAGGGATTATTGAGTCTGTCATCTGCACCTCTATAACTGTCTGGTTTGGTTCTGCAACCCAACAAGACAGACTCCCCAAACGCCATCACTCTGCTAAACAAATAATTCCCTCACCACTTTCAAACTATTCACCAAGGCTGCATTACTATTACTATTAGTCTTCTCATCGTTCCTATCACCCATCTCCTCCCACTTATGACTGTATGACTGTAACTTGTTGCTTGTATCCTTATGATTTATATTAATATTGATTGTTTCCTGATTGCTTATTTCTATCCTATGACAAACATCAAGTGTTGTACCTCATGATTCTTGACAAATGTATCCTTTCTTTTATGTACACTGAGAGCATATGCACCAAAGACAAATTCCTTGTGTGTCCAATCACACTTGGCCAATAAAGAATTCTATTCTATTCTATTCTAGGTGTCCAACAAGAAGGAAATAGGAAACCAGTTACGTGTTGCTATCAAAAGAACCTGTCAATTTTTTTTAGAAGCACATAAGATCTCCAGAAGTCAAGCTCCGCTGAAGTGAGATTATATCTTCATGTTCCAAAGTGCATGTAAATCATTACATTGGGTGCAGCATGTGGTGCATACGTGTATGGCAGGAACAATCACCAGTGGAGTGAACATGACTTTTGTACACCTGAAACTGAGAACTTTGAAACCTATAATGAAACAGATAGGTGCCTCTCTCTTACAATGGAACCATTTTGTAGTGTCTCGTGGTAGACATAGTTAATTTCTTGTCAGAGTGAGGTTGGAGGGGACAGAAAACTGGGACATTTTGTCCTTCAACTCTACAAAGCCAAACAAGAGTGGACTAATCTCAACTTCTTGTTCATCCTTTTGGTCTCAGTTCCTATGGAGCATTCTTTAGCCGTGGTCCATGGTTAGAGATAGTGGAAGGACTTCTAACAAGACATCTGCCCCCTTCTTCATACCTCTCTAACCATCCCATTGTTGTCCTCTTCTCTAAACACCAGTCAAAGAGTTTGGTTGCTTTCTTGCAGACGTTTCATAACCCAAACTAGGTAACATCATCAGTGCTTGGGTAATGAAATGCAAGAAAACAACCAAGCTCAGAGAGCACCAAGGATCCCAAATTTCAACCCTTCAAATACCGTATTTTTCAGACTATAAGATGCACCGGTGTATAAGACGCACCAAGATTTCAAAGAGGTAAGTAAGAAAAAAAAAGTTTTTGCCCTCCCCCAGCCCCCAGCAGCACTCTGCAGACCTCCCAAACCCTCTGCGCACCCCATTTTTGTGAAAAATGGGCCGTTTTTTGCCCGGTTTTTGCAAAAATGGGGGCATTTTTGCCCTCCCCCAGGAACACTCTGCAGACCTCCCTCTGCGCACCCCGTTTTTGTGTGGGGCGGGGCTTCAGGAGGCTAGAAATGGCTGTATTCGGTGTATAAGACGCACCAACATTTCCACCCTGGGGGGGGAAGTGCGTCTTATACTCCGAAAAATACGGTATTCTCTTTTATTGGTACCAGTCTAAGAGTATTGGCTGTCCAGGCCATCCTGTTTAGACTTTAAAGAAATTTGAGCACTAGGCTATCAACCTGCTCGGTCTCTAGCACTTCCCATATGTCAACCACAGCAATTTTTCTCACTGTATAATTTCCATAAAAGTAGCCACAGGAATCTTTTGCAGCCTAGGAACCAAGTGGCACCTTAAAGATAAATAATACATGCGTCATTAAGTAAGCTGTTATGGATCAAAATACACTTTATTGTGTGGACAATGATCTACACAAATGTAAGCTTGAATATATTTGTTAATCTTTAAGGGTGAAAGTTCATTGATGTTTAACCTGAGTAACTGACAGTTCTGGTCCCCAAATAACTTTAAACTACATTCCAAATCAACCATTAAAACAACAATAAAAAAGAAAAGAAAAGGTGTATTGTAATAAATGTGTCAGTCTTGAAAGCAATACTTCTGGCCATATCCTAAAGGATACCCTTGAGCTTTGAAGAATAAATAAACTAAAGTGCAAATTAAATTAAGTTCCTGAATTTTATGAGAAAGGGAAATGGCATGGTCAGGAAATGGTAAGCCTTTATGGACTTTTTGCTGAAAGCAGAAAAAAAATGAACTTATGATTTATGGCTTTGGTGACTAGAAAGGGAAGAATATGGAAAGAAGGGGGCCACAATGGAACCTTAAAGAGATTGGATAAAATGTAAATGCATTTATGACTTGGGGGGGGGGGAAATCCATTAGAAGCCGCTCCTGTATATGTACAGGCAGTCCTCGAGTTACAACCACAACTGAGCCCAAAATTTCTGTTGCTAAGCAAGGTAACTGTTAAGTGAGTTCGCTCCATTTTACAACCTTTCTTACCACGGTTGTTAAGTGAATCGCTGCAGTCATTAAATTAGTAACACGGTTGTTAAGTGAATCTGGCTTCCCCATTGACTTTGCTTATCAGAAGGTCGCAAAAGGGGATCCCATGACCCCAGGACACTGCAACCGTCATAAATATGAGCCAGTTGCCACATGTATGAATTTTATTAACGTGACGGTGGAGATGTTGCAACGGTCGTTAAGTGTGAAAAATGTCCATAAGTCACTTTTTTTCACTGCCGTTGTAACTTCGAATGGTCACTAAATGAATGGTTATAAGTTGAGGACTACCTGTATTTTTCTTTCTCTCGTTTTTCTTTTTCATTTTCTCATTAATTTATCACTTTTCTTTTATGTCTAAACTTGTTTTGTTTTTACTTTGCAAGAAAAACTTTTTAAAAATACAATGAATTGAAAAAAGAAGAAAAAGAGAAACATCGTGACGATCAATGAATTTACCGGAATCCTGTACAAACTGCGATATCGTGTCCTCATGGCCACGGTAGGACCACAGCAACAACACTCTTCCATGTCTTTGGAAACTATGCACCCCAGGCAACAGTAGCAGAAGGTTCCGCACAGACCTAGGGAAGCAATCAAAGAAGATTTATCTTTATAACCTCAAGTGAAAGCAATAGCAATAGCACTTAGACTTATATACCGCTTCACAGTGCTTTACAGCCCTCTCTAAGCGGTTTACAGAATCAGCCTATTGCCCCCAACAATCTGGGTCCTCATTTGACCCACCTCGGAAGGATGGAAGGCTGAGTCAACCTTGAGCCTGGTGAGATTCGAACTGCCAAATTGCAGGCAGCCGGCAGTCAGCAGAAGTAGCCTGCAGTACTGCACTCTAACCACTGCGTCACCATGGCTCAAAGGAAAGTTTCTCTGCTTGTTCTTAGAACAGAATTCTCCAAGCTGGTGCGTTCCAGAAGGGTGGGGACTACAAAATATGTAGACATGGTTAATAGCTCTAGCCATGATGTCTCAGAATTGCAAGAATTGTCATCCCCACCCTTCCGGAAGTCTCAACATTGGAGAAGCTGTTTAGGAAGGCATATTTAAAGGAACAATAGACTTTCATAATAGCCTCCCGTGAACCAGAAATTTCCAACTGCATTGTGTCACCGTTTTCTAGATCAACAAGGTGTTCGTGACTTAGAGCTCTTGCTTACTAATATCTGGAATTATTACATGTTAGCAACAGGTATGTCACACTAATGGGCGGGTTGCTTTAGAATTCTTACATTGCAATCGCCCAGGAGAAGATTTGCCAGAAGGTATCATCCCACAGTTCTTCATCAGCAGGATGGACACTGCATCCTTCTTACATGGTGACTAGGGAATTTTGGGAGTTAGGTTCGCACATCTTAAAGTTTCCAAAGTTGAGAAACATTGAGAGAAGATGGATAGACTCAGTGGCTATGGGTACGTTGTTGGAAGGACCTAGTTGGAGACACTTTGCCCTGGAGAAAATCTATTTATGTGGTTGCTAAGAACTGACACTCACTTAACGACACCTAATTAATCAATTTAACTTGTTCTGAACTTCTGATTCCATCACACATTGACAGGAAATGAGTGTAGAAAGTCTTTGCTCACAGCTGGATCAACATTTAAAGGAAGAACAATTCAGGAACAAAGCTACCAATGATAAACTCCATCACGTAAGGATTCACTCACAGATGTTACAGTCATCGCTGCAGTCACAGAGCTCAGACTGCCACTCAAAACTCCTTGTGGTACTGTGACATTGTGGTTGAGTGACAATAGGTGACAACTCCATTGTACCACTTGTGGCGAGGTGCTCCAATCTAGTGTGAAAAAGTAAACATCCATTAAAGATTTGCCGAAATGCAATTGGGCATTTACTATGTCTCTTTCAACCCAAATTTTCTGGATAAACTTAGTAGCTAGGATAGGGATGGCCAACTTGATGTCCCGGGACTGAAAACTGGTCTCTGAGACCTTTATTTGTGGCCCCTCCAGTGTACAAAGTTTATACAAAGTTTGTCATCTCCCCATTTTTAAACATTTACATTTAACCATAGAGAGATTGATCATCCATCAGTATGCGGTATATAGTGATATATCTCTACCCAAGGCTGAGCAGGACGTGCAAGGGAAGCTTTGACCCATTGTGTGAAGGCTTTGGGGAGACTTGTTGAAATGAAAGATATTTGCATGGAGTTACTTTTGTCCATGCAGTTCATGTCTGATGCCAAGTTAGTTTAATCTGGGGTTCTAAATGAGGTATGCTCCTTTTGAAGGAGTCGATATGCCATCTGGGAATTCTCCTGGATATCCATAGACCCCTCACATCCTGGACATAAACTGTTTCAACTGCTCCCCTCAGGATGGCGCTGTAGGGCATTGCATGCCAAAACAACTAGAAACAGAGACAGTTTTTTTCCCTCGTGCCATCACTCTGCTGAACACCTAATTTCCACAGCACTGTCCTATATCTAAGGATTTTTACCCATGTAATAGGGCTGTCTTACTATTATGCTTCTCATCTTTCCTACTACCTTCTCCTTCTGATATCTTATGTTTATATTACTTTGTTATTTGTATGTACACTGAAAGCTTATGTATTGGAGACAAATTCCTTGTGTGTCCAATCACACTTGGCCAATAAAGAATA
>QLTV01010983.1:592943-620675 GCA_003457575.1 Thermophis baileyi | reverse complement strand
AAGCTATTCTCCAAAGCTCCTGAGGGTAGGACAAGAAGCAATGGGTGGAAATTAATCAAGGACAGAAGCAACTTAGAACTAAGGAGAAATTTCCTGTCAGTGAGAACAATCAACCAGTGGAACAACTTGCCTCCAGAAGTTGTGAATGCTCCAACACTGAATGTTTTTAAGAAGGTGCTGGATAACCATTTGTCTGAAATGCTATAAGGTTTCCTGCCTAAACAGGGGGTTGGACTAGAAGATCTTCAAGGTCCCTTCCAACTCTCTTATTCTATATTCTAACAGATAGAAGTCCTGTCGAAGAGAACAATGTCTCTCTCTCAATCTCTCTCTCTCTCTCTCTCTCTCCCTCCTTTCAAGATTCCAAGCCATATGCAACAATTACAAGCCACACAAGTGTTAAACAAAATAAACTGTTCCCAGCAGGAGCTAAAACATACAAAATTCTACCACCATAAAATTGTAAACATTGTAAAGACATTGACTTGACCATGTCTCATTTTGGTCTAAATTCGGGTGGGCAACTACTGGTATGGCAACTTTAGGATCTGTTCAACTCCCAGCATTCCAGCCAGTGGTGAAATCCATTTTTTTTTACTACCGGTTCTGTGGGCGTGGCTTGGTGGGCATGGCAAGGGAAGGATACTGCAAAATCTCCATTCCCACCCCACTCCAGGGGGAAGGATATTGCAAAATCTCCATTCCCACCCCACTCTGGGGCCAGCCAGAGGTGGTATTTGCCGGTTCTCCGAACTATTCAAAATTTCCACTACCGGTTCTCCAGAACCTGTCAGAACCTGCTGGATTTCACCCCTGATTCCAGCCAAGCTGGCTCAGGAATTCTGGGAGTTGAAATCCACAGGTTGTAAAGTTACCATAGTTACCTAACTACATGATCTCTGTTGGCTTTTGTCACTAGATGATTTAATTACTTCTTTTTCCCTGGTCTTTGTAAGGATGGGACCTTCCTCAGCTTGAGTTCTTGGCTAGCATGGCTAAAGAGAATTGCATCCCTAACCTATGTGGAGATTCACCATATTAATTCTTCCTATCGTGACTTTAGGAATAGAAGAGGATTCCCCTTGGTGAAGGTGTTATCAATTAGCATGCAGGCTATGTTCTTCTTTGTTGCTAAAATGATTTGAACTTTATTGACCTACTTCTAGAACTATTTTTCTTGTTGCAGCCTCTGTCTTCGATTTGGCTAAGTAAGAAAGACCCAACTTCTTCATCTGAGTTCCTAATTTTCTTCCAAGTTTCTGCTTTTCTTAGAAATGCTTTCTGTTTTGTTGTTTATGTTGAGAAGCACAGGACTGCCTTGTGAATAACCCGTGCTTAGCTTTACTGCAGATCTTATGAAGTAGGCTGAGTCAGGGAACAAACCCAATACTTTCTTGGTCCTACAAGTTCTTCCAAACGATTGGAACAGCAAATAAGATTGGCTACCACTCCAAATCCTTTAATGGAAGAATCCTTGATTTTCCCCGTGGAATTCTAGCGTTTTCCAGGGTGCAGGATGAAAATTACTATGGGTATTTGGTTGCATGATAATTGTTGCTTCGTTGCTAAGTTGTGTCCAACTCCTTGTGACCCAATGAATCACAGCACACCAATCCCACCCCCACCCGGCCCCCATCCTCAACTGTCTCCCTGAGTTTGCCAAACTCATGTTCACTACGCCGATGACACTCTCTAACCATCTGACAGATAGATTAACAGAGTTGGAAGGGACTTTGTAGATCATCTAGTCCAACCCCCTGCTCAAGCAGGAGACCCTAACACCATTTCTGACAAATGGCAGTCCAATCTCTTCTTGAAAGTCTCAAGTGATGAAGTTCCCACAACTTCCGAGGGCAAGCTGTTCCATTGGTTGATTGTTCTCCTCTTTTCCTGTCCCCTTCTCTTTTTGCCTTCCATCTTTGCCAACATCAGGGTCTTTTCCAACGAGTCCTCTCTTCTCATTTGGAAGCCAAAGCATTTGAGCTTCTGCTTCTGTGCATGGTAGATATTAATCTCATGTAAACCTTACAACATCTTCTGTGTCTTCAAAATACAGCAGCGTTGTCGTTCTTGCTTCGTGAATATTTGAAGCATTGGTCTGAAAAGCCACTGAAAAGTTCCTCCAAAGCTGGCTCGGGGCCACATATCCATCAGTCTACTGAATCGGACAACTTTGAGTCCAAGCCATCAGGTAGTCACCAGATTGGGGAAAACTCTTGTCGGTGATTGTAGTTGTGTAGCTCCTGATTTGCCTCATTTCATTTATTTTGGTACTGGATTTTAACATGCAATGTATTGAGTAAGTGTGACTGTTACAGGATATTTGGTCTGTCTCCAGCTAGTGATAACTTCTGGGCTGCTGTAGCTAATAGCTACAGGGGGTAAAATTCTTTTTCCCTTGGCAGGAAGAGATGAAGAGTAAGATTAAAAAAAAAAAATCTAACAGTTGTCTGTTGAGTCATTGCTGGTTAACAGAAAAATATCAACTCTAATTTTTTAAACTATCACTTTCCAGTGAAAGTGGGAAAAAGCAGTGGGAATGACATTTTAATCATGGGACCAAGATCTGCTCTATATTTTTTTCCTCTTGGGAAGAATGGAATTATTCTCTACCATAATTTTTACGTAGATTGAAAAACTATGTGTACTGAACTGCATTTAAATACGTTTTACTAAATTGCTTCTTGAGGGCAAGACTTTTGAGTGCTGACAACATAAAAAAAAAATTTTTGAACTTTTGTTTTTCTGACAGCAGATTGACAGTTCTGGGCTGTGTGCCTGCTTTACATTTCTTCATTTTTTATTTTCAGAATTTCATTAAGCTTTTGGAATAGTTTCGTTGGTTTGTTTTGCTTACCTTCATGTCTTTTTTTCCTTCCCGAGACTTACAACTGCATTTATTACTCTTTATTTAGAAACACCTACTCATGCAGATGTCCTTTCCTGCTGTGAAGTTCTGCTTATCACTGCTTTGACCTCATTAAAATCTTCTTTAAGAACAGCACCCTATCTTTAAAGAATTAAACTGTGATGCAAGGGAAAAGTACCCATGGATCTCTTGATTGCCCTCTTACTCATGATGCAAACAGAGTTAGGAATTGATCAAGGAGAATATTCGTAGTTCAGGGTTGAAATGAGGGTCCCTGGTGTTTGCTGAGTTTGGTTGTTCCCTTGCAGACATTTCATTACCAAACTAGGTAACATCATCAATGCTAATAAGGTATAGGGCACTGATGGTGAACCTTTTTTGCTCAGGTGCCAAAAGGGCCCACACCCATAATGCAATGTCCTCCCCCCACGCATGCGCGCACAACCCCCCCTGCGCATGCGTGCAGGACTCACCGAAGCCTCCGGAGCCTGTGGATGGCGAAAAACGGATTCCAGCTGATTTTCGGCCTTCCGGAGGGCGGAGGGAGGTTGTTTTCGCCTTCCCCAGGCTTCAGGAAAGCCTCCGGAGCCTGTGGATGGCGAAAAACGGACCCAACGGCCCAACTTCTGGTTGGGCCGTTGGGCCATTTTTCACCCTCCCTAGCCTTCAGGAGGCTTTCCTGAAGCCTTGGGAAGGCAAAAACAACTTCCCCCCCGCCCTCCGGAAGGCCGAAAATCAGCTGGCCAGTGTGCTGGAGCTGACATAGGGCAACGCCTCACGTGCCCTCAGATATGGCTCCGCGTGCCACAGGTTTGCCATCACTGGTATAGGGTTTGCTCTCAATTTATATTAGAAGTTAGAAGTTTCTCCATCATCATTTTTCCAAGATAATACTGGGGAGAAAAATTGTTTGAATAGTCCAATGTATCTATACTTCCAGAGTAAGTCCTTCATTAAATTTGAACTCATCTTAAGAATGAAGTTTTACTCCAAAACTGGTTATCTTATTGGCAGCCAATGCTGTTCCAGTGGACACATCTTAATTTTTTCCTCAACATTTACCTCAAAAGCAACCCCAACACTAAACTTTTACTTCTACTTCTTAAAGGAAATAAGGCATCAATGTGTTGCAGTGTTTGGTGCCTCATAGTTGAGGTATAGTGAGTGCAATTTTTTTAAACTACAGGAGAATATATTTCAGTAGGTAATTAATGCATGAAATGTTGCGTGGAATTTTGGGGGAAGAAATGGTGGACTAAAGACAGCTTTGTAGAATGAAGAGCAGGTGAGAAGCGAATTCCTCTCCAGACAAGGAGGAGGGGACTCGGGATTACCCACAAGTGCTCCAGACATTTGCTGCTCATGAGCCGAGGTGGCGCAGTGGTTAGAGTGCAGTACTGCAGGCTACTTCAGCTGACTGTTCAGCAGTTCAGCGGTTCAAATCTCACCGGCTCAAGGTTGACTCAGCCTTCCATCCTTCTGAGGTGGGTAAAATGAGGACCCAGATTGTTGGGGGCAATATGCTGACTCTGTGAACCGCTTAGAGAGTGCTGTAAAGCACTGTAAAGCGGTATATAAGTCTAAGTGCTATTGCTATTGCTATGAAGAGACCACAAGATAGTGATCTCTGGAGCGTTTTAATGTTCTGGGAAAAAGGGGAATAGCCATTTTGCTCAAAACCTTTGTTGCTGCCTTTGAAAGGACACTAAGTTTGTATATTTCCTTTTCTAATCATTTTCAGAAATTGCTTTTCAGTTATTTGGATCAACAAGTTTTACAGCACCGAGTGAGTTTCTCTCCATCCTTAGCCAAAGAAGTTTTAACTACAAGTTTAAGAACTTTGTTTATTTTTTTATTAAACAGCAGAAGGGTGATAAAACTTTGTTTTTGGAAAGTTACAAATGGACTAAAGATCCTGATCAATTTGAAATAAAATGCTGGGATTAATTGTAAAGAATTCTTCTCGTGAGAAAATGCATTTGTTTTTAATTCTTTTAAATCAGTCCTGATCTAATCTTTTAGATTAGCACTGATCATTGATAATGTTACCTACACTACCGTGTTTCCCCAAAAATAAGACCCTGTCTTATATTTTTTTGAACCCTGAAATAGGTGCTTGGCCTTATTGCCATGCACTCAAAAGCCCGATTGGGCTTATTATCAGGGGATGTCTTATTTTGGGGGGAAACAGGGTAGTTGGCTAATTGAACATCTGTAAGCAAACAACCAAGAGATCACCATGAGTTCAACCCTGAGCTACAGATACTCCCTTCTATTTGTTCTTTTAGTTTGAAGGACTGTCCCACAAAATTAGCACCTGTAGTAGCTTCCTGGCACTCTTCCATTTGATGATGGGATTCGCATTGCATTTCTATTAAAATTATCTTCTGTATTTCTAAATCCATTCCACACCCATGCATTTAAAATGGCTTATGGAGATTTAATGCAGACCTTGCTTTTGTTGGTCTGGTTTCTTGCTAATGACTTTTTTCTTTTCTTTTCAAGGGATGATGGCAAATGTTCACCACCTTACACTCTCATCAATAGCGCCACACAGAAATCGCCTGTCAGACAACAATGAACACATTTAATTCTCACTGATTTCAACAGAGGGTTAAGCAGACACTTTATAACAGGGGTGTCAAACTCAAGGCCCATGGGCCGCATCTGGCCCGTGATGTGGTCAGATCTGGCCCACGGGGCCGGCCTGGAAAATGTAAGGGGCCGGCCTGCGTTGCTTCAGCCCGGTCTACCCAATGTGAAGAGGAAAGATCGGGCCAGCGTGGCTTCGGCCCAGTCTACCCAATGCGAAGAGGAAACATGCCAGCAGTTTGGGGAGTGGCGTCAAACTGGCCACGCCCACCCAATTGGCTACACCCACCCAGTCGGCCATGCCCGCCCGGCCCCCCGAGGTCAACCACAGTCCTGATGCGGCCCTCAATGAAATTGAGTTTGACACCCCTGCTTTATAGCATGTTGAAATCAGTGGGAATTAAAGCACTTAATGTCGGTCCCAAAGGTGCTTTTTGAAAAAGGCAACTGGACTTTGTTTTTCTTTGAAGACGTTTCACTTCTCATCCAAGAAGCTTCTTCAGTTCTGACTGAATGGTGGAGGATGGAAGGATTTATATTCTTTGCAATCATCTGGCTGTTAGCACACTCACTCCACCATGACCTGGATGACTGAAAATTTCCATAGACAATTGTCAGTCATTTGTAGTTATGAAATTATCTTTGTTTACAATTTCTGGAACTTGGAGTAAGATTTTGAGGTGGAAAACATGACAACTGTACTGCAAATCCTAAAATAAACTTAATACAACCGAAATAAACTCCTGCATGAATTCTCGCACATCTTACTTCTCATCCCAGAATAAAAATAGAAAAATCACACACCTCTTTATACCTACATAGTGCAGCCCTGTCTGTTTTGCACCATTAATCTAACTGCTGTGGTTGCTGCTTGTCATTCCTCTCCTGATGTACTGGGTGTCATCCCCCAGGCAGAAAAACTCTGTCCACATGGAGACTAAACAATTTTATGAAAGAAGGCCAAGAAAGCCAGCATGCAAGGGTTGCTCAACTTTTTAGATGCCAGGAAGCTCAACACAATGCACAGGTAAGGCAATGCTGATACGTGTTTTGTCCTCATGGTAACCTCCAGAGCTAGTTATTATTAGAAGTTCAAACTCAAGTAGATAAGCCTCAATTTGTGCCTACACTCTGTCCTCTTGTTCTCACCGGCAAGATTAAAGGCTCAGCTTCAGATCATGAAGCAGAACTTGAAGGACAAATAGTCAGGGCATTGAAGCAAGCTTACCAGCTTTTAAACAAGTCCCCATTAAATCTAGGATCTATCATTTTCTAAGTGCACCAAAGATTTGAGTTCAGAGCCATTAAATCATACATATGATGCTCCCCCATAAAATATCCTTTCTGCAGACTTCTACCACATTTTTTTTCAATATATAGGAAAGTTCTTTTTAATATGACTGTATTTAAATATACAATCTTTCTTGTCTCCGTAGCACAGAGTGCAAAAATTTCAGAATTTGGATATTTGCATCAGCTGATAATCTCCATGATATCTTCATGTACATAGGCAATCATTCAAAATCACTAAGATAAAATAATTTCATTCACTTTCTATATTTGGGACAAATTCATCTTCCGATGCACATTTGGAAAACAGAAGATTAAAGATACAACTCAACAAAAAAAATGTCTTTGCTAATGTTGAAGAATTAGCCATAATACTTAGCCAGTTTGTTCATTTACGGAGCCCAAGACTGAAAGCCCATAAGCACCAACCTGGAAATAGACTTCATGAAATATGGTTTACTTCTAATTAAACCTGAGATTATTGTAAAATATCTCAAAATAGTTTGATTCAGGATTGTATGTTAATAATTATCAACAAATCAATTTAAAAAATCTTAAAGCTTGTTGTCTAGACCTAATTTTCTGGTGGAGTCTTCCATAGTTTCCCCAACCTGCCCTGCCTTTTAATTCACTGTTCTAAGTTAAAGATTACCTGGTTAGCATACCCAAATAAATTTAGAACTTTTTGAGTGATCAACTGGAAAAAAAAACCTTTACACATACCTTTCTGTTGTATTATCCCTCAAGGAGAAGTTTCTTTCTCTAACGACAAGCTAACCAATATGTCACCTGCACATGAAAAAGGGCAAGGTCCTTTGATGTGATGCTAAATCACGGAATGCTGCTTATATATGGGGAAGATAATTGATGGTTACTTTAATTGATCTTAACCTGATAATGCGCAAAAACAGTCATTAGTCCTGCATGACAAAATAGTAAATTAGATGTTGAGGTGACTCTCCCTTGCATAATGACAAAAATGGAATGGGTTAGTGTCACACTCAGTATGGTATTGCACACCAGCAATAATGTGTTCCTATATTTAGAGAAGTTTATTCTGCAGTTCTGCTATTGGGGGAAAAAATCTAACTTTAAATTAATTTAATCTGATAAATTAAACATTAAAATACATTGGTACCAGAGGTGGTATTCAGCCGGTTTGGACCGATTTGGTCGAGCCGGTAGCGGCGACTGCGGGTGGGGTGGGCCCGCCCACCTGCCCGGATGTAATGCCGTCCTATTTAGCCACGTTTTCGAGGCCGGGCGCATGCGCGGAAGGCTGCACGCATGCGCTGAGGCGGCTCGTGCGAGCGAAGCGAGCGCACGCGCTCGCATTTGCAAACCAGTAGGGAAAATAAGTGAATACCACCTCTGATTGGTACAATTAATCTATTTTTTAAATGCCCCCAAATAAGAATAGAAGTACACAAAACTAGACTGAAATACCCGTTTTCTGCAGAAATATAATCCACATGTTCTCAGCAGCTGACTTAAAAATATGGGTCAGCGTTGCTAAATTGCATCTCTAGACAAGTTACTTAATGATACTAAACTTTTGAATGCCCACAGATGGGAAACAAGGTTTTATTGTTCTTGTAGAATGAACAATGGATCTCCGCAGGGTTTGGTCAAAGAAGTCAAGATGTCAGCTGTAATGGTACAATAGAAATTCTGATAGACATACACATAACATCCTCCCTGGTTGAATGCTGATTAATATAGCAATAGCACTTAGACTTATATACCGCTTTACAGTGCTTTACAGCACTCTCTAAGCGGTTCACAGAGTCAGCATATTGCCCCCAACAATCTGGGTCCTCATTTTACCCACCTCGGAAGGATGGAAGGCTGAGTCAACCTTGAGCCGGTGAGATTTGAACCGCTGAACTGCTGAACAGTCAGCTGAAGTAGCCTGCAGTACTGCACTCTAACCACTGCGCCACCTCGGCTCTTATATAATATAATATGCCAATATTAATTTCCCACCCTTTACAAAACAGGCCAAAAGAATTTTAAGCCACTCAACTACTAAATCTATTTACAAATTGTTAGCCTGTCATCTATATACCACATTAATAACAAAATATCTGAGGGCAGGACAAGAAGTAATGGATGGAAACTAACCAAGGAGAGAACCAACCTAGAACTAAGGAGAAATTTCCTGACGGTTAGAACAATTAATCAGTGGAACAGCTTGCCTCCAGAATTTGTGAATGCTCCAACACTGGAAGTTTTTACAAAGAGATTGGATAACCATTTCTACCCCCATGTCAGCAACAACACAATCAAATCATCTAGTTCGGGGGTATCAAACTCAACGCCCGGGGGCTGGATCCGGCCCGCGGGTTGCTTAGATCTGGTCCGTGGGGCTGCCCTGGAAACAGCAAAGGACTGGCCTGCAGTGCCTCTGCCAGTGAAAACGGAGCTCGGGAGAGCCGTGTGCGGCCCTCCAGAGCTCCATTTTCACTGGCAGAGGGTTGCAGGAAGCCGTCGCAGCTGAAAACGGAGCTCGGGAGCCCGTTTTCACTGGCAGAGCACTTGGGCCACCACAGGTGCCCCCGACACAAGTGATGTTGAGCTGGCCATGCCCACTCTGACCACGCCCCCCCCCCCGACATCAAACACAATGCTGATGTGGCCCTCAATGAAATCGAACCCTGGTATAGGGTTTCCTGCCTAAGCAGGAGGTTGGACTACAAGACCTCTAAGGCCCCTTCCAACTCCTATTCTATTCTATTCTATTCTATTCTATTCTATTCTATTCTATTCTATTCTATTCTATTCTATTCTATTCTATTCTATTCTATTCTATTCTATTCTATTCTATTCTATAGCTTTTTAAAAAATAAAAACCAACTCAAAAAGCCACACTACAGAAAGGCATTTTGTTCTGGGTTGATACTACTCTGTCACACTATGTTTATTGTTTTTTCTGTACAGAGGATGTGACAGGAGGGCAGTTGTGAAAGGCAGGGAATTCACCATTAGCTTCATCCATTCAAAGCTAGGCTTGGCAAATAATCCATGTGAAACAAATACAGAAAGACAAAATTAGCAAGCATTAAGTGTTTTTACTCTCTGCGTCAGCTGAATCCAAGGCAGGGCATCATATTTATCAGAGGACATCATTCAAGCTCAACAAAGAATTGGGGAAAAAAAACTCTCAATGAAATTAATACCACAGAAATTACCTCAGCGTTACTCTTGAAAGTGTACCTGCCACACCCTATGGAGATATTATTTCCAAGAATAATTGTGCAATTTATACTACTCTTGTTAGGCTGCATAGTTTTGTGACTGGAGGGATAGGCAATTATACTTTGGGGAAAAAAGGGCATACTCAAAACAGCTTTTGCGAATGCAAAATCGCAGAGACAAAACTTGGGAGGACTGCTGTACTTTGCTGTTTTTGGCTACTGGAAGAATTTACCAGTCGTGTCTTGTCACTAAGGTTTAAAATACTAAACCACTTGTTTAATGTTTATTTATTAAGCACATTTATACATAGCTGCCCAACTCACACATAGATGACTCCTATGTGGGATTGCCTGAAATTAATTAATTCAGTTGTATATTATTTAGGCATTATAGTATATTTATATACTAATTTATATTCCTAATCATCTTGAGACACTAAATTAAGAATGTCTGAAGTACCTACAATAGTTTTACAAATGGCCTGGGGAAGAGGATCAAATTACAAAAAGTAAAAAATAAATTAAAAAAGCAGCAGCTTTTTTTTATTTTGTTTATAATTTGATCATCTCCTAGAAGCTGAAGGTAACATGGAATTAGCTGCTCACGGTTTATAATTCTGAGCTTTTAATTTAAACCCTAAAGCAGTAGCAGATAATTCAGAGTAATAGCATGGTTCATGGTTGCCAGAGACTCCCTCACTCCAGGGGTATAAAGATAGCCGTATATAAAAAAGTGTTCGGTCTTGATTATGACGACCAATTTGAATTTTTTGACCCTGGTCAGCTAGTAGTTCTGTGGCAGCCATGATCCAGTGGGCATTCCTAGCAATCTGTGATCCCAGCTAGCCTCAATACAGAAAAGTGGAGTGAAAACTAACTTTAAAGTTAAAAAATACAAATTCAGCTTCTTCCACTTACCCACATGTAATATGCATGCATGAAATCAATGCATCCCCCCCCCCCTCTGAACATACAGCTTGAGGGCCTTCTAAAGCCAGCAATTTAAGAGATGATAACTTTGGAACAATCTCTTCAACTTATGAGCTTCAATCCTGCCTCTTGATATCGTGAATCAATGCCAGGCCCAAGGGGATAAATCAGGAGCAAGATGGTTTGAACAAAGAAAGTTTTAATCAAGCATCTGGTTGAGAAACCCTTTGCTTCTCTCTGGGTGAGCAAGCAAACCAGCCAGGAAACTATCACTGACCCCTACTGACTTCTATAATGCCTAAACTTGAAATGAGCAGTAATGGATTCTGATGAAACAGGATTTTGCAGTTTAATTTCAAGCTATGCTTTAAACTTGCCATTGGAATCCAGCTTACAGGTAGTCCTCGACTTATGACCATTCAAAATTACAAGACCTCCCCAGGGCTACTCATGGCCCGGATTCAAAGTTATGACAGGTGCCCTCCTGTCACAATTGCATTTGAATGCTTGGCAACTGGCCTGCATTTATGGCCATTTGCAGTGTCCCCAGGGTCATGTGAATGCAATTGATGATGCTTTTTGCCAAAAAACACCCATTGCAGATAATGGGATTCACTTTACAACTGCTGCAAAAAAGTTCATAACATTGGGTTGCAGTCACACAATAACTCGCTTAATAACCGGCATGACTTATTCACTTAACAAATTTCTCACTTAACAGAAATTTTGGGCTCAATTGTACGTCATGGACTACCTGTACACGCCAGTTGCCAAGCACCTGAATTTTGATCATGTGACTGTGGGATGTTATAGCAATAGCAATAGCACTTACTTATATCCCGCTTCACAGTGCTTTACAGCCCTCTCTAAGTGGTTTACAGAGTCAGCATATTGCCCCCAACAATCTGGGTCCTCATTTTACCCACCTCGGAAGGATGAGTTAACCTTGAGCCTGGTGAGATTCGAACTGCCAAACTGCTGGCAGCCAGTGATCAGCAGAAGTAGCCTGCAGTACTGCACTCTAACCACTGCGCCACCGCAGCTCTACAACTGTTATGACAGTTGTAAGGCAAGGACCGGTTGTAAGTAACCTTTTTCAGTGCTGTTGTAACTTGGAACGGTCACTAAGTGAATGGCTGTAAATTGAGGACTACCTGTACAATTCAGTGAATTGAAAGAGGGAAGAATGCAAAACTATTTTGCTGGTCCAGTTTACACACCCCACTAAACCCTGTTCGTTTAATACAGGGGTTCCCAACCGGGGGTGCTCCCACACCCCCTGGGGGTGTGAGATGATATTCCAGGGGGTGCGAAAACTTGGGTTTATAAGTTTCAAAATTATAGTGTATCTGCATAATTATATGCATATAATTATTTACTTAAGGGGTGCGAGAATATATCACAAACGTTCTAGGGGTGCAGGGTATAGAAAAGGTTGGGAACCCCTGGTTTAATATGACACAGAAAGTCATAATTAGTTGAGTTTGCGTAACACGCTAATATGGTTTAAAAACACAAACCATAGTTTGTGTTAGCAATTCTTGGACCTTCTATAGCAGGGGTGTCAAACTCAAGGCCCGCGGGCAAGATCCGGCCCGCAAGCAGGGTGCTCAGATCTGGCCCCCAGGGCTGCCCTGAAAATAAAAGACTGTCCCACAGTGCCTCTGTCAGTGAAAATGGAGCTCAGGTGGGCCACGCACGGCCCTCCCGAGCTCCGTTTTCACTGGCAGAGGGTTGCAGGAAGCTGTGGCAGCCGAAAATGGAGCTGGCTCAGGAACCCGTTTCATTGGCAGAGCGCTTAGGCCACCACAGGAGCCCCCGACACGAGTGACGTCGAGCTGGTCATCCCCCCCCCTGAGGTCAAACACATTTGGCCCTGATGTGATCCTCAATGAAATTGAGTTTGACACCCCTGTTCTATAGATTAAAACTTGTACAGGTTTTGAAAAATTATTATTTGGATGAAACTAAAACCACTAAAATAAGCACTTTTGCGCACACAGTAATTGTGCATATTCAGGCTGCTGATGGTTGATAAATTAACATGAACTATCATTTCACAGATGTCCCTTCTATCCAATACATAAATTTTTAAAATGAGTCATAAGTGACAATACTATAAAACCAGTCATTTTATTGTTTACACTTCTATAAACAGTTTCGACTACACAGTAGCACTATTTTAGTGTTGGAAGATTGATTTTTTTTTTACATAGTTTTACCTGTTCAATTCACTCACAATCTTGTAATTTTACATTGGAAAACTTCAGATGTAGCTCTGCAGAATTAATCTCAACATTTTACTGGGAAATCTCCAACTTATTCAGAATGGTGGCCAAGATATGTTCAAACACAAAAACAATCAGATCTGCAGCTAATAACCACCATTCTAGAATTTTAATATAAAGCACCATATCTGTTAAATATAAAGGGCCAGATTTAAAAAAAAGGACTCGTGTTCGTTTTTATTTGTAAAACAGCATTCTTTTCTTCTGCTCTAGCTGCTGCTTAAAGCATCCCTTCTTTCTTCCTTCTCTTTCCTTAAGTTTCCAAGTATAATTCCTGCGAGAAGCAAAATCCCTAGATTGCGGTTTGAAGAAAACTTGTCCCAGCAGTCTTTAGGATTGTTAATGTCCAAATGCAATATCTGGAAAAGAGACCAAAATGATTCATCAATACCTGCCCCTACTCAAATTTTAGAATCTGTCAGCGCGCCCACCCCATGGCCCATTTTTGGTCCCAGGAGGCTGCAGGGAGGCCTGCTAGGCCCAAAACGGGAGGCGGGGGCGCGCGCGCATGTGTGTGGGGGTGGTGGTAGCGTGGGGATCTTGCGCGCATGTGCAGGGCCCCCCACATTGCATTATGGGTGCCGGCACACATGCAAGCTGTCGTGCACGCGCGCTTTTAGCACACGACGAGAAAAAGGTTAGCCATCACTGGTATAATAGCAATAGCAATAGCACTTAGACTTATATACCGCTTCATAGTGCTTTACAGCCCTCTCTAAGCGGTTTACAGAGTCAGCATATTGCCCCCAACAATCTGGGTCCTCATTTTACCCACCTCGGAAGGATGGAAGGCTGAGTCAACCTTGAGCCGGTGAGATTTGAACCGCCGAACTGCAGCTAGCAGTCAGCTGAAGTAGCCTGCAGTGCTGCACTCTAACCACTGCGCTACCTCGGCTCTTTTAAGGACTCCTGCCTTGAGTAGGGGGTTGGATTAGAAGACCTCCAAGGTCCCTTCTAGCCCTATGACTCTATGAATTTCTTTTCCCCTTCCTTCAACTGGGCCCTTCGCTCTTGTCCTGTCTATCACCTCCATTACACTGCTGAACCCTGCACTGCAGCCTGGAAATGCAGCACAAGCTTCAACCAACATTAAACTTATCTAACCTGGTTTCCCCAACAGACGGCCGCAGTTGCCAGCGCTGCATAGTAGGGGAAGGTTTGACCGCAATTGATTCCTGCCAGCGTTAGTCCACCAAGCATTGTGCAACTGAAGCCTGCGAGCCAGTATTTTGTCTTTTCCCCAAAGAGGAGCGCTGTAGATTTCACACCGATGGCAAGATCGTCTCTTTTATCCTAAAACAGAAAGTTGGAAAGTTGTTAATTAAAAAAACCACCAACCACAAAGGCAGTTTAGTTCGAGGCGAGGAACAGCTGTAGAGCAGCCAAAAAAACATCACACTGCCTATTTGCAGCCGTGAAGAACATGGGAATAATAATTTAAAAAAAGGCAATATATTTTGAATTAAGACAGTGGAATGGTTTGCAGAAGATTAATTGTGGATGTTTTAGATGCGGAAAATGTTTTGTTTCGAATGTTTGGGATGAAACAGGCTGTTTTGTGCATCCTGGAAGTATCCCAAGCTTAAGAGGGCTTTATTTCTAGTCTCACACCTGCTCTTACCAATAAAGGAGAATATTTGTAGCTCAGGGTTGAAATGAGGGGTCCTTGGTGCTGTCTGAGCTTGTTTGTTTTCTTGCAGACGTTTCATTACCAAACTAGGTAACATTATCAGTGCTAGTCCTAGACTAATGATGTTACCTAATTTGGGTAATGAAACACATGCAAGAAAACAACGCAACTCAGAGAGCACCAAGGACCCCTCACACATGCTCTTGCAAGGTCATACATAACACTTCCGCAATATCAAAATGGGATTTTTTTGGGGGGGGGGGGGTGCATTTTTGCATTCAGAACAATCAAAACATTTGGTGCACTTTTAGGTTTAAAGGTGAGAAGAAAATAAAATCAAACAGTGATGCCTAGCCTAAATAGTCTTATCTGTAATACTATTAGTCTTGAATACCAAGGTGCTGAGCACCATTACTAAATGTATTAATATTAAATAGTTCAGTTTATATTTATAGTTGGTTGGTTAGGAAATATTATTACACAAGAAGTCTTGCTTTCCAAATTTTTGTCCTTACTTTCTGTACCCCAAGGATGCGAGATCCGGTATTTATGACCTCTCAAGAGACAACTCAACTATCTGCAGACAACGCTATAAATCTTTTATAGTATAAGCAATGTTACGCAAAACACAGGACAAAAACCCCAAGAAGTTTGGCTTGTACTCCTGCCTGTGCTTTTCATCTAACTGTTTCTTAGTTAAATATTATTTCTGGTAAAACACTGGTCTTTAAGGGAGTTATTGCATCTTGTATATTTATATACTATAAATCAGTGTTTCCCAACTTTAAGATATGTGGACTCTTCACTCCCAGAATTGCCCAACCAGCATGTTGAGGTCCACACATCTTAAAGTTGCCAAGATACAGTCCTTGCAACTGGTGCACAACCTTGAGGTGTGCAAAAGCCCTCCTGGCTACAGCTGCCACCTGCTCTTCTAGCAGAAGCCATGAGTCCAAAAGGACCCCCAGGTATCACGCACCAGGTCCAATCTGGGGCAGTGCCACCCCATTCACAACCAACAGTGGAAAAACCTTGTCCTTGGAAGGCCCCAATACCCAATGCCACTCAGATTGCTTGGGTTGAGCTGAAGCTCACTGCACCCTATCCAGACCATTGCAGCCTCCAGGCCAGAGGTCTTCAAACTTGGCAACTTTAAGACTTGTGGACTTCAACTCCCAGAATTCATAGCTGGCTGGAGAATTCTGGGAGTTGAAGTCCACAAGTCTTAAAGTTGCCAAGTTTGGGGACCCGTGCTCCAGGCACTGGGTCAGGACATATACAACATCACACAGATGGCCCAGGGTGGAGATATAAAACTGGTATCATCAGCATATTGATGATACCTCACCCCAAATCACTGGATCACTCACCCAGCGGCTTCGTGTAGATGTTAAACAGGACAGGAGAGAGAACTGTCTCTTGGGTATCCCATAAAGTAGGGGCCATACGTTAGATCTCTCCCCCACATCATCAGGAATCAACCCCAAAGTTCATCCAATGTCCAGGTGGAGTCCCTGACTACCAACCTAGTTCCTGGCATCAATGAGAACCGAAACAAATAAAAGCAGCTGCAACCATGCATTGTTTGCCATTCAAATGCCCGTGTTTCCAGTTCAACGGGAACAAGATTTCCATAGCAACCTAATTTAACCACACTCTCTCATTTCAATCTCTTTTATAATTTACAAACGGGAAAAGAGTCACCTGATGAGCATAAATAGTATCATAAAGCAAAGTCCAACAGACGCTGGAAAAATACAGGGGTAAGCAAACAGACCAATTGCAAGAACCGTGGACCGCAGACCAACCAAGTAAGGCTCCCCAATTGAAGACCAAACCTAAAGGAAATAAGGAAGAGCAAGTCATAATCATCGTTGGCTAAACACACACACACACACACACACGCACACACACACACACACACACGCGCGCCGAGAAGTGGCAATACTTCTGAATATTATATTTTCAGCACAGGTAGTCCTCGGCTTACGACCACAATTGAGCCCAAAATTTATGTTGTTCAGTGAGACATTTGCTAAGTGAGTTTTCCCCATTTCGGCCTTTCTTGCCAGAGTTGTTAAGTGAATCACTGCAGTCGGTAAGTTAGTAGCACAGTTGTTAAGTGAATCTGGCTTCCCCATTGACTCTTGCTTGTCAGGTGGTTGCAAAAGGGGATCACATGACCCTGGGACACTGCAACCGTCATAAATATGAGTCAGTTGTCAAGCGTCTGAATTTGGATCACATGACTGTGGGGATGCTGCAACGGTTGTAGGTGTGAAAAATGGTCATAACTCACTTTTTTCAGTGCTGTTGTTAACTTTGGTCACTAAATGAACTGTTGTAACTCGAGGACTGCCTGTATACTGAGAGCCACTTTGGTCTAGTGCAGGGGTGTCAAACCCGCTCGCATCGCAGGCCGTATCATGATGTATCGCGATGTTTTTTTTTTTGCTTTTCCAGAGCCAGGGTGGGTGTGGCCTACGCGGACCGTATCCGGTCTGCAGGCCGCCGGTTTGACAGGTCTGGTCTAGTGATTAAAGCACCGAACGAGAAAGCAAAAAAACCATGAGTTCAAGTCTCATCATGGCCATGAAAGCCAGCTGGGTGACCTGGGCCAGTCACTCGCTCTCTGTCCAACCCAACCCACCTCACAGGGTTGTTGTTGTGGAGAAAACAGGAGGAGGAAGGTGTATATGTTCACTGCCTTGAGTTATTTGTAAAAAAATAATAAAGGCAAAATATAAATAAATAATGATAAAAATAAATATTTCTCTACTCTTGCTGCATCCACAGATCGATCCCAGTGGTTTGTTTTTTTTGTCAGAAACCAACGTTTGCTTCCATTTCTGGCAAACAACGCCCATTAAGGACAATAGTTCCGCTTAATAACTATGGTGATTCACTTAATGACCCCTGCAAAAAAGGTCACAAAATTGGGTCTGCTCACCTGGTAGCCCACTTAATGACTGGCATGACTTATGACTGTAATTCCAGGCTCAATTACAGTGGTTAAGTTGAGGTCTATGTGTACATAAATAAGATTAGGCTATTGTTTATTCAATATTGTTTTAGAGAGAGCCAAGAAGCAGAGTTTTCCATTTTTCAAGCCCTCCTAGTTGTATAAATGATTAATGAGACATTACGAATATACATTAAGCTGCATTTTTACGGAAGGGTGCATTATTTTCTTTCATCATATTTGAGGAAAATGAGTCAGTCCAACTTAATGAGGAAGTAATTTCCAATACACGAAGTACTGAGCCTCCCATCGCTAAAAGCCTGACTCATGGCAGAAGGCAAATCGTTTTCATTCCACTTCTCTTTATCAGCGACTTGATGAGAAGCAGCAAAGAAGGGCAGCGGAGCTTAATGGCCAAAACAGTCTTATGAAGACAGTCAGCCAACGTCCGTTCTTCCATCCATTACTACAGGGGTCCCCAAACTTGGCAACTTTAAGACTTGTGGACTTCAACTCCCAGAATTCTCCAGCCAGCATAGAGAATTCTGGGAGTTGAAGTCCACAAGTCTTAAAGTTGCCAAGTTTGAAGACCTCTGCACTACTACAAAGAGATTGGGAGGCTTGCTTTCCAATCAAATGTGATAACTGTTTATGGAGATGCAGCAGGGAGCAGTTTGGAAGCAGCTGCCTACATTCTGTGAGTCCACAGTTGCCCCAACAATTCAAAGAGACATGTCTGATTCATTAGGGGACTGGAGGCTAAAACATACAAAGAACGGTTGCAGGAATTGGGTATGTCTAGTTTAATGAAAAGAAGGACTAGGGGAGACATGATAGCAATGTTCCAATATCTCAGGGGATGCCACCAAGAAGAGGGAGTCAAGCTATTCTCCAAAGCACCTGAAGGCAGAACAAGAAGCAATGGGTGGAAACTAATCAAGGAGAGAAGCAACCTAGAACTAAGGAGAAATTTCCTGACAGTTAGAACAATTAATCAGTGGAATGACTTGCCTCCAGAAGTTGCCAATGCTCCAACACTGGAAGTTTTTAAGAAGATGTTGGATAACCATCTGTCTGAAGTGATGTAGGGTTTCCTGCCTAAGCAGGGAGTTGGACTAGAAGACCTCCAAGGTCCCTTCCAACTCTGTTATTCTATTCTATTCTATTCTATTCTATTCTATTCTATTCTATTCTATTCTATTCTATTCTATTCTATTCTATTTCTATTTCTATTTCTATTTCTATTCTTCTGTTCTGTTCTGCTCTACTGCAAATGCTCTCTGCAGAACATGTCCTGGGAATGCATGGCATAGCCTACTGTTTTTATTTGTTTGTTTGTTTATTAGATTTTTATCCCATCTTTATTCTTTTTTATAAATAAGTCAAGGCAGCGAACACACACAGTACTTATTTCTCCTCCTATCTTCACCAAAACAACAATCCTGTCAGGGGGTTGGAGAGAGGGGGGGGGGGGGGAGAGAGAGAGGGAGAGAGGGAGAGGGAGAGGGAGAGGGAGAGAGAGATTGATGCAAAACCACGCAGCTGGCTTTCATGCCTAAGGCAGGACTAGAACTCACAATCTCCTGGTGATAGGCCCAAAGTCACCCAGTCAGCTTTCATGCCTAAAGTGAACTAGAACTCACTGTGTCCTGGCTTTTAGCCTGGTGCCTTAACCACTGGACCAGGGGTATCAAACTCGATTTCATTGAGGGCCGCATCAGGGTTGTGTTTAACCTTGGGGGCTGGGTGGGCGTGGCCAGGGTGGGCGTGGCCAGCTCGATGTCACTCGTGTCAGGGGTGCCTGTGGTGGCCCGAGCGCTCTGCCAGTGAAAACGGAGCTCGGGAGGGCTGTGCGCTCGACCGTTTTCACTAGCCGAGGCACCGCGGGCTGATCCTTCGCTGTTTCCAGGGTGGCCCCATGGGCCAGATCAAAGCACTCCGTGAGCCAGATCTGGCCCGCGGGCCTTGTGTTTGACACCCCTGCACTAGACCAAACTGCCTTTTTATACTATAACATAAAAATGTTTTGGAAGTAGCCAATAGCCTGAGAATAAAACATTTTAACTCCCACGGGGGAAGGAAAGAATGACAAATTACTTCTCATGTTAATTCAATTCACCTTAAGTCAGTATAAGCTGCCCATTCATATGAAATGGAAGTTGCTGAACTTACCTAAATACAACTGTGGCCAGTAAGTTATTCTCTTCATTAGTGGATAAGTCACCACGAGAAATAAAGAAGAAGCACCTAAAATAATGCTGTGAAAAAATTGGTAGCGTTAAATGAGAAATCACGGTTTTCTTCAAGTAGCCTCTAAAAGGTAGGAGAAAAAGACATATTTTGCAATAAACGTATTAAGTATACTTCGCAGACACCTCTTTGGGCAGGACAACCAACGTGAAATCTCTGTTCATTCATTCATGAAGACCATGATGTAGCTAGCCTTCGCTCACCTTGGAATTCCTTAACTATCCCGTAAAATGATACTGTAAATGAATTTTCGTGTATAGAACTCGTGTTTTCAAACACGTTAATCTGGGACATAATTAAGAAGGCCCCTATTGTCACCATTGGCCTATGCAATCAACTCTTTTCAATGCACTTACCTGTAATAATTTAAACACAGCAAGACACCCAAAGCCAAGCTAAGCTGTGTACCGAGAAAAACAAGGGCTTGAAAATGTGTGAGCTCTCCAGCTGCCAGTGGCCGATTTGCAGTTCTCACCACCTAAAATACAAACAATTATTTGGAGGAGGCTACATTCCATCACTGACCACGCATATATACCAGTTACAGGATCCATTCATTCTGTAGCCCATGCGTACAGTATATACTCCCTATAAGCCCATCCGCAGATAAGTCGGCCTTCAAATGTTTAACTAAAATACTGTGAAAAATGCGCCACCTACAGATAAGCTGACCTTAAGCTGAAAATTTGTATGCTTTCATTTTCAGAACCGGCTTATAATTATATATTTTTTCATGGTATTTTGGTTTAAAATTCAAGGGTTGGCTTATCTGTGATTCTGTTTGTATACTAGCATATATGAATTTAAACACTTTAAAAAAGTATTATTGTATAGACTCGCAGATAAGCCAAACCCAATTTTTGATGTACATTTTGGCACCTATAGGGTCCTTCGCATTTATGGTAATGTTTTTCCTTTCTGGCTTTTGAGTGTATGGCATTCCCCCTCCTCAGGAAGTGGACTATTTAAATATTCTAAACTAGGATATTTAAAACCATGGTTACTGAGTAATCCTACAGTGATGTGATTTGTGTACAATACGAAACATGCTTACACATCAGATAAGCCAAAGCACAGAAACAACATTATGGCGTTGTATTATGAGTAAATGGTTAAAATATGTTTTTGCAAAGCAGCATCAGTGTATGTATGAGTGTATGAGTTTTTAATTGTTTTTAAATGTTTTTATTATGTCTTTTTTAATAGTTTTTTATATTTTATCAAGTTTTTTTATATTGTTGTAAGCCGCCCAGAGTCCCTTGAAAGTTGGGCGGCATAGAAATACAAATAAACATAAACATAAACATCAAATATTATATGGAACAAGCTTCTGTTTTCATGTTCATCTTTTTCACTCTATGCAGCTTTTGGGAATAATTCAAATACCCTGTTTTCCCCAAAATAAGACATCCCCTGATAATAAGCCCAATCGGGCTTTTGAGTGCATGGCAATAAGGCCAAGCGCTTATTTCAGGGTTCAAAAAAATATAAGACAGGGTCTTATTTTCGGGGAAACACGGTATATTTTGTTGTTCAGAAAAGTTGCAATTTGCGTGATACCCAAACCCAGAGAGAACAATAAATCATGGTTTTTGAACCTGGCTTGTTTTCACCAGTCAGAGTTAAGATGAGCCAATAAGATAGGAAGAATGCCTATGTCTTTATAATAATGATTATATATGATTATAATAATATAATATGATTTTCTAACATCACTTAAAACTTCAAATACGCTTTCAGATATCTTCAGGAGAAACTATATAAGCTTTATTTAATTATGGTTTATTGAATAAACCACAGCAAACCACAGTTAAATAAGCTTATATAGTTTCTCCTAAAGACAATAACTATCAGAAGTGAAATAAACAAATTATCTATTGAGTCAGGATGATTATAGGTGTCCAGAAATACACAGACAACATGCATTCATACTAATTGCTTGGAAACCCAGAGTGCATGAACACTTATGACTGTTTGTGAATTTCCACCCAGGACTATTATCTTTTCCAAGAACAGGATGCTGGAAATTTGATCTGGCACGGGCATTTTGGAACAGACCTGTTGCTTCACTCTAGATATTTAAAGGTTGGGAGAAAGTGGTAAAATAAGAGACTTAAGCTAGCATTTGCAAGATTTTTTTTAGCTATATCACAGATTTCATCATTCAAAATGAACCTTTAAGGACAAGGATCCAGGGCTGAAATAAATCAATATAAACACTGTTGGAGAGAAATTAAATTCTGGGCATTTCCTGTTCAGCAAGTTTAAAGACACCGTATGGACATTTAAAAAAAATAGAGCTGTAGCTGGCATTGGAAGGTTATTCAAGGGAACCATAGAAAGCCTCTGATGTGACTATAGTTTAATTTATTTGCATCTCGCCTTATTTTTTACAAATAATGCAAGGTGGCGAACATAACCAACATACCTTCTTCCTCCTGTTTTCCCTACAACAACAACCCTGTGAGGAAGGTTGGATTGAGTTAAAGTGAGTGGCCCAAAGCCATTCAACTGGCTTTCATGATTAAGGCGGGGCTAGAACTCACAGTCTCCTGGTGCAGAGGTGGGTTCCTGCCGGTTCGGACCGGTTCTTTAGAACCGGTAGCGGGAATTTCCCCCTGCTCGCCGAACCGGCAGTAATGGCCGGCTGGACACGCCCCCGAACCGGCTCTCTCAGTGACGCCATAGGCACCACCATCTTGTTTTTCGCTTCTGCGCATGCGCAGAAGCTGGATTTTCAGTACTGCACATGCACGCGCCCACGCGGCGCAGCAGGAAGCGAACTGGCAGCGAGGTAAGTTAGAACCCACCCCTGTCCTGGTGATTGGGCCACAGTCATCTGGCCAGCTTTCATACTTAAGGCAAGACTAGAACTTATAGTCTCCTTGTGATTGGCTCAAAGTCACCTAGCTGGCTTTCACGCCTAAGGCGGGACTTGAACCCAGAGTCTCTCCCACTTTGTAGCCTAGTGCCTTAGCAACTAGACTTTATCTCTCTGAGATTTTCTAGAGAGGGAAAGAGGGAGAGAGAAAGGATAGGCACTTATGTGCCCTATATATGACCACTTATTTAATTAGCAAATAGGATGAACTTTTCTACCTTTTTGTCATAGTCCACGTCCCACATGTCATTTATAATGCAGCCAGCTCCACGCATCAGAACTGAGCCAGCACCAAAAAGTAACAGGAGATCCCAGGATGGCCAATAACCTGGTTCAGCTGCCAAGGATATACTCCAGGTACAGGGAAGATACAGCAGCCAAGTCCCTAAAAATAAAAAAAATCAGACAAGGAACAGGAAAGGAGAGATGCAAAATTTATACTGATGCATGCAAAAATAATCAGCTCCTTAGTTTAAGTCAGAGGTCTTCAAACTTGGCAACTTTAAGACTTGTGGACTTCAACTTCAGCTATGCTGGCCGGAGAATTCTGGGAGTTGAAGTCCACAAGTCTTAAAGTTGCCAAGTTTGGGGACCCCTGGTTTAAGTCTTAAGCTAGTTTGATTCTTCAATATTCTTTTCACATTTTTTACTTGCCGTTTTTCCTACGGAGAAAAATGTTATACCAATCTCATTGTGAGACACAATAGAGTGGATGCTTCATTTGGGAAGACTAACCTCCGGGCAAGAGAAAAATGCCAGCAGGTCCAGAAAAATTGTTCAGGATTTATCAGGCTGTAGGTTTTTTTTGACAATTACAGTATTTATGAAAGCATTTTACTCCCTCTGGAGGCCAAATTAAGTCATACAACTCCAGTAACAGGCCTGCAATAAATATAATCCCCAGACAAATATGAAAACAAAACACTGAGAAAGATATTTTCAATATCAAAAGCTTCATCTATCCAGTTGCAAGTGATTAATGCTTCCCTACTTGATTCCGTTACATTTTCAGAGGTATTTCATAATGATGCATTAGAGACATACCGCAAGCATTAGAAAATGAAATAAAATCATCACAGAAAGCAATTTTCTATCACATTTCTATGGTTTTCAGGCCTTCTCAGACTACAAGCACACTTCTGGAGTTTTAGTCTCTGAAAGTTTAAGAACAAACCTGCATTTATCTTGGTTTAATTATTTTAAACTTTTTTAAAAAACTTTTTAAAAGGGGCTACCACAGAGAGGAGGGGGTCAGGCTGTTTTCCAAGGCACCAGAAGGCCAGACAAGGAATAATGGATGGAAACTGACCAAGGAGAGATTCAACCTGGAGATAAGGAGAAACTTTCTGACAGTGAGAGCGATCAACCAGTGGAACAGCTTGCCTTCGGAGGTTGTGAGAGCTCCAACACTTGAGACTTTCAAGAGGAGATTGGACTGCCATTTGTCTGAAATGGTGTAGGGACTCCTGCTTGAGCGGGGGGTTGGACTAGATGACCTACACGGTCCCTTCCAACTCTATTAATCTGTAAATCTGTAAACTGAGGGTAATGCCCTAAAGGGGTTTTTCACTGTGAGGTTCAGCCATTGCGGTTAGTACTGAGGGATTATGGAACTACATGTAGCCCTCCATTTACGGCTGGTTGCTTAGCAACTGTTCAACGTTACGACGCCCCCCCCCCAAAGTTACTTGTGACTTGGACTTGAAATTCTGACTGCCCCCTTTCCCACAATCACATAACTGTATTTTGACCGCTCAGAAACCAGCCAGCATTTACAACCATTTGCATGAGAGGGACACAAAAGAAGGAATTAATATAACAATCTGGTTTATTAGCAAGAGTTGAATGCGGCTTTTTTCCCCTTCTTTCTCTACATTTTTAAAAAGATTATACTTTGATTTTTAATTTAATTTTTTATACTTTTATTGTCTTGAAAAATTCCAATTAAAAACATTTAAAAAAATAAATACACCACTCTGGGTTCATGCGATATACGGGCAGTCCTCGATCACAATTGAACCGCAAATTTCCCGTTGCTAAACAAGGAAGTGGTCCAGTGAGTTTTGCCTCATTTTTACGACCTTTTTTGCCAGCGTTGTGAAGTGAATCGCTGCGGTTGTTAAGTGAATCATGCGGTCATTAAGCAAATCTGGCTTCCTCCATTGACTTTGCTTGTTGGAAGATGGCTGGGAAGGTTACAAATGGTGATCACATCCCAGGGACAGTGCAACCGTCATAAGTACATGCCAGTTGCCAAGTGCCCGAACTTTGATCTCCTGACCACGGGGATGCTGCAGCAACGGTCGTTAAGTGTGAAAAGCGGTCATGTCACTTTATTAGAGCATCACTCTAACTCTGAACGGTCCCTAAACGAATCGTTATAAATTGAGGACTACCCGTGTGCCCTACTAAGCCCCCAAATAAATGGTCCGTTATTTGGGCTGTGCGGGGGATAGGAAATCATCGGTGGTGGTGGGACCTGCTCCACGCACAGAAATCCATGCCACTAAACCCCAATCCAATCCGGTTTACTCTAGAGTCAATACAGTCATCCCAAAGGTGCTTTTTCAAGAGGCAACTGGACTTCCTGGTTTTTCTTTGAAGACCTTTCGCTTCTCACCCAAGAAGCTTCTTCAGCTCTGACGGAATCATTCCCCACCAATCCAGTCAGAGCTGAAGAAGCTTCTTGGATGAGAAGCGAAACGTCTTCAAAGAAAAACCAAGAAAGTCCAGTTGCCTCTTGAAAAAAAGCACCTTTGGGACAACCATGACCTGGGAGACTCTCCATAGACGAATACAGACAGTCCTCATCTTACAACAGTTCATTTAGTGACCAAACGTATGGCACTGAAAAAAGTCACTTATGACGGTTGTTTTTCACGTTTATGACCGTCGCAACATTCTTCACGGTCACACGATCAAGATTCAGATGCTTGGCGACTTGTTCCTATTTATGACGGTTGCAATGTCCCAAGGTCACGTGATCGATTCCCTTTGGCGACCTTCTGACAAGCGAAACCAATTGGGGGAGCCAGCCACATTCACTTACCCACCCACATGAATAATGTTAACAACTGCCTCGATTCACTTAACAACCGTGGCAGGAAAGGACGTAAAATGGGGGCAGCAACACTCACTTAAACACACGTTTCACTTAGCAACATACACGTTGGGAGGGGGGGCCTCCCTTGTGGTCCTAACTCGAGGACTACCTGCACACACTGCCAGCGGCTTCCCTTTTCTCCCGCTTTGCAAAGCCAAAACGAAGAGAGGAGAGAGAGAGAGAGAGAGAGAGAGAGAGAGATGCAGGCAAACTCACCGATGGGTTTATCCAGCCGCATGAGACGGAGGTAAGGCTGGAGCCAGAGCGGCGCCGTTTGCACCAAAGCCGCCGAGGAAAGCGTACCGGCTAGGCTGGTCCTCGACCCTGGAGGACGCGGCAGCTCCCAGCTCGAAGTTGGGCCCGACAGGGTCCGGAGAGCGGCCGAGGGGCAAAGCACCCCCGCCCTTCCCGGGCCGGGAAAAGGGGCTCGAAAGCGGCATAGCGGCCGGGCTGCCCGGCGGATCAGACGCGCCAGCCCCATTCCGGGCCCGGGTTTCTCCCCCCCCCCCCGTTCCGTGACGTCACCGGGGGGGGTTGTTTCCTCCTCCAAGAGCCAATCGGAAGCGTGACCTAAGAGGGACGAAAAAAAAAAGTCCTACCTTGCGTTCTGGCTCTGCGTCGCCTTCGGGTTCTGCTGCGGGGCCCGGGGTTGGAGTAAACAAGGGTTATCCGGAGGGCGCTTCCAGCCTTGCCCACACACCCCCCCCCCCGGGATAAGAAGCGAGGTGGAGGGAATGCGCCGAAAGGAAAGATTCGGAGCGTGGGCTGGTTTAAGCCTTTCTTCTGCAAAACTGGGGAAATTGAACAATTAATCAGTGGAACAACTGGCCTCCAGAAGTTGTAAATGCTCCAACGCTGGAAGTTTTTAAGAAGAGATTGGACAACCATTTGTCTGAAATGGTATATAGGGTTTCCTGCCTAAGCAGGGGGTTGGACTAGAAGACCTCCAAGGTCCCTTCCAACTCTCTTATTCTATTTCTAAATGCCGCAAAACGGACCTGCGGTTTCAGCGAGTCTCCTGCACCTGTTGAAATAACGCGGCACCTGCTGCAAGGAATGTGCACAAAGCTGGTGTTTCTCAACCTTGGCTTATTTATCCCAAAGGTGCTTTTTCAGGAGGCAGGATTCCATTCCCCACTTACCCTGTCAGAGCTGAAGAAGCTTCTTGGATGAGAAGCGAAACGTCTTCAAAAGAAAAAAACAAGAAAGTCCAGTTGCCTCCTGAAAAAAGCACCTTTGAGACAACCATGACCTGGATGACTGAGAATCTCTACAGAGTTGGGTTATTTAATCAATCAGAATAGAGCTGGAAGGGGACCTTGGGGGTCTTCTAGTCCAACCCCCTGCTCAAACAGGAGATTCTGTAGTACCATTTCAGACAAGTGACTGTCCAGTCTCTTCTTAAAAATCTCCAGTGATGGAGCACCCACAACTTCTGAAGGCAAGCTGTTCCACTGGTTAATTGTCCTCACTGTTAGGAAGTTTCTCCTCAATTCCAGATTGCTTTTCTCCTTGATTAGTTTCCAACCATTGTTTCTTGTCTTGCTCCTCTGGTGCTTTGGAAAATAAATTGACCGCCTCCTCTTTATAATATCCTCTCAAATATTGGAATACTGCTATCATGTCCCCTCTAGTCCTTCTTTTCTCTAGACTAGCCAAACCCAAATCCTCCAACCGTTCTTCATATGTTTTAGTCTCAAGGCATTTAATCATCTTAGTTGCTCTTCTTTGCATTTTGCC
>QLTV01010983.1:570001-584683 GCA_003457575.1 Thermophis baileyi | reverse complement strand
CACCCCCCACGCATGCACACACAACCCCCCCACACTTCCCTCCCCGCGCATGCGCGCAGACCTCACTGAAGCCTCCGGACTTCTGGTAGGGCCGTTGTGCCGTTTTTCGCCCTCCCCAGGCTTCAGGAAAGCCTCCAGAACCTGTGGATGGCGAAAAACGGCCGTTGGGTCCGTTTTTCGCCATCCACAGGCTCCGGAGGATTTTCTGAAGCCTGGGGAAGGCGAAAACGACCTCCCCCCCCTGCCCTCTGGAAGGCCAAAAATCAGCTGGCCAGCGCACACATGCACGCTGGAGCTGACATAGGGCAACGCCTCGCGTGCCCTCAGATATGGCTTCGCGTGCCACCTGTGGCACGTATGCCATAGGTTCGCCATCACGGATATAGGACCTCTCATAAAAGAACAAGTTAAAAGAAAGGTGAGACATTATTCGATGAACCATTGTCTTAAAAGAGTAACTTGAGAGCTATGGAAGATACAAAGGAATAAAAGAGGATAGTTCAGAGACCAGATTCATTATCTCACATCCAACTCCACATAAAGAGGTTCATCACCATGTGTACGAGAGAGCTCCTGCTATTCACGGAAGCTCTCCAGGCACATTGTCCCTGCTTTTAGCTGATCAGACAAGAAAAGTCTGGCAAGAAAAGTCCTTTAACCCTGGAAAAATCACACCAAGCCAGTAAATGCTCAACCACTGAAAAGGAAAATGTTATTCCAGTTTTCTACAAGTTGGGAGAATGTCATAAATATTTTGTGGCTAGTGCCTGTTACACCACGAATCTCCCCCCCCCCCCCCGTCCTGTATTTCCATATAATCATATGAGATTTAGTAGGAAACTGTTGTAAATATTCAGTTTGTTTCAGGACTGTCTATGCAGATCTTCCTCAACTTCAGGCTTTCTAGATGTGTGTTCTAGATGGAACTTCATCCATCCAGGCCTGGAATTCTGGAATTCCACATTGGGGAATGCTAACACAGTTCACCATGGTTTCAGGAAAGAATCTCTCCAAACCTAGGTTGTTTGGGTTGAATCTAGACTTGCCTGTAAAGCAGGTAATCTACTGTTGAGGTAGTTGGTAGATCTCCTTGGAAAGTCAACTCTTCTGCAGAAAAACTTTCCCACTCACCCCAACCCTCACTTTCTACCTTCTGCATCTTGCTGTATTTGTTTAGCACGAAGTGGTCTTACTTTTGGAAATATACCAAGTGGGTTTCTACAACATAATAGGCAGTACTTGTGCTGGCTTATCAAGGGTTTAGCCTAGAATTAAGAACTGTCTCTTTAAGACATAGCATTCTGGGGAATGTAGTCCATGCCATGTAGTCCATGGCATGTGATCATAACTGTGTACTCTTATTGGTCATTGAAGTATGCCTGGGGGGCGGGAGTAAAGGAAGTCTCTTTCAAGCTAGCTACCGGGAAAGGATGCCTGAACAAGGAGATGGGAAGTGTTAATCCTTTTTTACAATATTCGTGATGGTTCCAGATTATGACTGTAGATTCAGAAGAACTTCTACATAACCGTGAGTGTTGTCAGAGGATGCCTGAAGAATAAAATATAATCTGATTGAATGTACCATTGCGTTTTGTTAAGCTGCCTGATGATAGCACAACCAATCTACGCTTGATTCAGAACAGTACTCCACCCTCATTCTGGCTGTTTTAAGAGCATGGATCAATGCATTGTATAAATTGAGCTATCTAGACCAGGGGTGTCAAACTCACATCGTCACGGTGGCGTCATGTGACATATCATGACTTTCCCCCCCGCTTTGCTGAACCGGGCATGGGCATCCAGCACGCGGCCCACGAGTTTGACAGCCCTGATCTAGACTGTTTCAGCTATATCTAGATTGATTCTGTTAATCATGGATCACTACCTCTTCATTAGACGAGGCCTGTTTCTGCAGTCATTCCTTTAAAACAAGAGCATTGTGTTATGGAGAAATTTGAATGGTATTTTGTTAAGCCAGCAAGTACAACCTAAATTCATAGACACGTGAATCCATCTGGAGGGAGCAGATATGGCTTCAGAGCTGAATACACACTTCGCATATAAAGATCCCAAGGTCAAAGGGGGTGACTTGAAAGACCGAATAGCTACAAAATAGACAATACGGGGCTATTTTGGCAAGTAGTCCACTAATGTCCAACAACTAATGCAGTTGTATACGTACTGGCAAAGGTTCAAAGTTGGCGTCCACCAGTTGGTAGTTTCCTGCTCCATACAAAACCTGTCTCATCACTAAATCAATGCCCAGCTGGGCTGACAGTCCAAGCTTGTCCAGCCACCTGCCAAGATAATAATAATAATGAGGAATCAAAGGTAGTACCAATTGGTGCCTTAGATGCAATCCCAAAAAAAATTAAAGCACCACTTGAACACCATTGGCATTGACAAACCCACCTTCAGTCAAGAGCAAAAGGCAGCTTCACTTGGAATAGCTTACATCTTGCGACCATATCCCGTAAAACAGGGGTGTCAAACTCGCGGCGTCACGTTGTCGTCACTTGATATATCGCGACTTTCCCCTTTGCTGAACCGAGGGTGGGCGTGGCCAGCGCGTGACGCATCCAGCCCGCAGGTCGCGAGTTTGACACCCCTGTCATAAAACATCAACATCTGCCTATTCCAGGTCCTTGGGAAGGACTCGATAGGTGGATAAAATATGCCAAGTCCTGTCTAAACATCTGGCTGGCTGTGCAGTGAACAATCATAATCATCATCATCATCATCATCATCATCATCATCATCATCATCATCATCATGAAATATTGCGACCTGGCCATCGAAACTACGCGATTATGGATGAAACATGCAACAGTGATACCCATTGTCATCGGGGCACTTGGTACCATGTCTAAGAATTTTACAAAGTCCATCAAGAAATTGCAGCTTCCTGCAATAACACCAGCAGAACTGCAAAAAAACTGCGCTACTCGGAACATCGTACATTTTAAGAAGATACTCGGTTGATACCTAGGATGCTGGCAGCAACCCGTGTCAACCATCAGCGCCAGTCGGTTATATTTGTGATACATTTAAATGTTCAGTTGACTGAGTTTCATGTTTAATGAATAAAAGAAATAATAATAATAATGAGCAAACCTTTCATTCAAACAGTTTTAAGGTAATTCAGATGAAGGGATATGGGACTGTTCTAGCTACAGCAGGGAGACGGTTTAGAGAAATAGTTTCCAAAAAACTAGAACAATATAGTTAAACTGATATTCTTGAATCAGTTTACCAGAATACCAGAATTAAGAGTTTATTCTGGATATTGTTTAATCATAGTGGTGTAACTGACCATATTGTAATGGTATCTGAGAGACATAAGTAATAATGTGTGGGCTTGCAAAACTCTGGACAATCAAATGAATGGCAGCAAACAGAGACAGAAAATTATATGCATTTTTCCCCCCAGCCTAGATCTGGCAGCTGTTGAGAGAAGCAGAACAACATTGCAACTTTGCATTCTTCAAGGAGTTGACTCTTAATTTAAGCGTTTGACCTTTATTGTGTTTGTGAAGTGATCAGCAACCCCATCCTTTCTAACTGTATGGAGTTTCACAGAACTCTTTAAATATATGGCAATCCGAAGCAATTATCCTGTGTAACTTGAAAGACTGTATAACTGTACACCAATACATCAAGATTTCAGATTAATAGAAATAGGCTTTTGGGGGGGGGGGCATTTTATAGATGTAGAAAAATGGCCTCTTTATACTTGGTCACATGTCATCATGATAAGTATACATGTCCTCTATATTTATAAAGACTACCAGATGATTAGATGTTGATGCTCCTCAGAGATCATAACAATATTTTTCTGAAGACTTGCTACTACCAATACCATATATTGACTAACATAATTTTCTGGGTGAGATCCTGCTACGCCACAAGAGATGGTTCTTTTAAGCCAGTAGTATAATACTTACATAAAACCAGCAATATACGCATTAGACAAATTAGGAGTTCCACCTCCAAAGGCTGAACTTGTTTCTCCCAGCCACACTCTCTTGTCTGGTACTGTGCTATTCACAATCTAAAGGATATTTGGGAAAAAAGAAGTACACATGTAGAAAGGAATGCGTGAACTAAGTTTCAGGGGTTTTGTTAGACAAAGCACGTGGGATACACAGAAATTGTTGATACTTCTACAACCATTTCATATACAGATAGTCCTTGACTTATGACAATTGAGCCCAAAATTTCCGTTGTTAAGTGAGAGTTTTGCCCCATTTTGCAACTTTTAAGTGAGTTTTGCCCCATTTTACAACTTTTCTTGCCCCAGTTATTAAGTGAATCACTGCAGTTGATAAATTAGTAACCCGGTTGTTAAGTGAATCTGGCTCCCCCATTGACTTTGCTTGTCAGAAGGTCCCAAAAGGTGATCACATGATCCTGGGACACTGCAACGGTCATAAGTATGAACCAGTTGCCAAAAATCTGAATTTTGATCACATGATCATGGGGATGCTGTAAAGGTGGTAACTATGAAAAAAATGTCATGTGACATCTTTCAGTGCTGTTGTAACTTTGAACGGTCACTAAACAAACTGTTGCAAGTTGAGGACTACCTGTATTGTGAGCTGGTTGCATGTAGGTATTGTGTTTCTATTGTGCAATTCTCTTAAGACATTATAGTAAAGTCTTCCTCAACCTTCTAATTTTCAGAACTACATGAGCTACAGCTTCAAGAATTTTTACTCAGCTCTGCTCTTGGAAGTTGTACGCCGAGGACAGGCAGTCCTCGACTTGTGACCAGAATTGAGCTCAAAATTTCCATTGCTAAGCAAGACATTTGTTAAGTAAATTTTGCCCTGTTTTACGATCTTTCTTGCCACATTTGTTAAGTGAACATTGCAGTTGTTAAGCTAGTTGTTACGTGAATCTGGCTTCCCCATTGACTTTGCTTATCAGAAGGTCACAAAAGGGGATCACGTGACCCCAGAATTCTGCAAATGTCATAAATATGAGTCAGGTACCAAGTGTCCGAATTTTGATCACGTGACCATGAGAATGCTGTAGCAGTAGCAATAGCACTTAGACTTATATACCGCTTCATAGTGCTTTTACAGCCCTCTCTAAGAGGTTTACAGAGTCAGCATATTGCCCCCAACAATCTGGATTTTATCCACCTCGGAAGGATGGAAGGCTGAGTCAACCTTGAGCCTGGTGAGATTCGAACTGCCAAATTGCAGGCAGCCGAAGTAGCCTGCAGTACTGCACTCTAACCACTGTGCCACTGTGGCTCATGTAATGGTTGTAAGTGTGAAAAACGGCCATGAGTCACTTTTTTTCAGTGCCATTGTAACTTTGGTCACTAAACAAATAGTTTTAAGTCAAGGACTACCTATATATCCAGAGGGCATCAGGATAATTTATTATTTATAGATAATTAATTTATCTATTTCCCCATAAAATGTTTCTCTGATTGGGATATATTCTACACATCACCTTGCCATTTGTTTGCCACACTGTTTAGATGCTGCTTACCTGAAGTACTTCCTCTGCGTTGGTCTTGAAGCTATCCAGTATATCTGGATTCAGGAAATCCTCTCTCGTGGCAATTCGTCCATTAATATAGTAACTGCAACAAATCAAGATACTGCTGAAGACTAATGTCCATAGGTCTTAATTTATACTCAAGTATACTATCACCAGGAGACATAGAAATACATCTAGTGTAGGCTACCGTTTTGAGAAAAGCAACTAAATGCAACCATCTTAAAGTAGATTTCCCAAATCTCCCGTTCTTCTAGATCAGGGTGTCAAACTCGATTTAATTGAGGGCCGCATCAGGGTTGTGTTTGAACTCGTGGGGCCGGGGTGGGCATGGCCAGCTTGACGTCACTCGTGTCGGCGCCTGTGGTGGCCCAAGCGCTCTGCCAGCGAAAACGGGCTCCCAAGCTCCGTTTTTCGGCTGCGACGGCCTCCTGCAACCCTCTTCCAGTGAAAACGGAGGTCGGGAGGGCCTCCCGAGCTCCGTTTTCACTGGCAGAGGGTTGCAGGAGACTGTCGCAGCCGAAAAATGGAGCTCGGGAGCCCGTTTTCGCTGGCAGAGGCACCGCGGGACGATCCTTCACTGTTTCCAGGGTGGCCCTGTGGGCCATATCTAAGCACCCTGTGGGCCGGATCTGGCCCGCGGGCCTTGAGTTTGACACCCCTGTTCTAGATGTTTGGGAGTACAATTTTCATAATCCCTACCTAGCATAAGCGACAGCGATAGCGATAGCACTTAAAACTTACATACCGCCCCCAAGTGCTTCACAGCACTCTCTGAGCAGTTTATGTCAGCATATTGCCCCCAACAATCTGGGTCCTCATTTTACCAACATTAAATGATGGAAGGCTGAGCCAACCTTGAGCCCCGTCAGGATCGAGCTACAGGAGTTTGCCTGCAATACTGCATTCTAACCACTGCGCCACCATGAAGATACGCCAGTTCAAGAGACGGTGTTCTGTGGTGGTTGAGATGATAGAGCAAGACCAAGATCAATTCTACTGTACACATTGTAATCCAGGGGGGGCAAACTCGATTTCATTGAGGGCCGCATCAGGGTTGTGTTTGACCTCGGGGGGCTGGGATGGGCATAGCCAGGGTGGGCGTGGCCAGCTCGACATCACTTGTATCGGGGGCACCTGTGGGGGCCTGGGTGGGCCTGGGGGGGATCCTTCTGCAGCCCTTTGCCAGCGAAAATGGAGCTTGGCCCTCCCGAGCTCCATTTTCACTGGCAGAGGCACCACGGGCCGGTCCTTCACTATTTCCAGGCCAGTCCCGCAGGCCAAATCTAAGCACTCCGTGGGCTGGATCCGGCCTGCAGGCCTTGACAACCCTGTTGTAAACCATCCGGACAGTGCTGTAAAGTGCTATGGGGTGGTATATAAGCCTAAATGCTATTGCTAAATGCTAAATCCAATCTGTCTCCCCAATGCTATTTCCCCTCAAAAACAACAACAACAACCCCTAACAGTGTCACCCTTCCCCCTCCCCCCCAATTCATCCAACAGGTCATCATGCCTGAATTGCTAGATATGAACTTACTTACTGGTGCCACGTGACAGAATCAAGTACTTTGCCTCCTGACTTCAGAAAACTGCAAAACAAAAGCAATTTCAATAGCCATTTCCTTTTACAATATCTAATCCTTGAACAGCTGTCAACAGTCTTGGAATCCCCAGCCAGCACACCTGACCCACCCATTACAAAATTCAGGTATTAATCATAGATAGCCCTGCTTAATTTGTGAGATCAAGAATGTCACGGAAAGAGAAACTCAACGGCAATAAACTTGCCATGAATGCTGCAAAGGTGTGACCACCAGGTCAGCGTTTCAACCTGCATCATTAATTACCCTTTTTCAATGCTTGTTAATTTTATTTCTGATCCACAAATTCTTTTAGTCCTTTAAGTCCTAAATTTTGAGCACAAACTACATTCCCACTGTCTCTTGCCTTCATTAACATTAAAAATCTCATCAAAATAACAACAGTGAATGGTTGTTAAAAACAGCTAAGATATACTGTAAAAGTAAGCGATCATCCCACTCCACTCCAGCTAAGTGGTTCTCATTTCTTCATTATTCCCTTCCCAGAAAAAAAGGTTTAGTTTGAAACTAAGCCCCAATTAAAGCAGCAAAGAATAGTTTAAGCAAAACCTTGGTTAAATATTGCATCTGGTTTGGCTGTTTAGCACATCAACAGCACCAAATATTTTCGTTTTACCTTTTAAGCAAAATTTTACTGTGTTTCCGACTTGACCTTCCTAGGTCGGGGCCGTAGATTTTGGCATTTTTGTAGTGGATGTAATTGTTTAGAAGCTGCCGAAGTTCTTTGAAATCTTGACCGAGTTGGTGGCCATTGACTTCTATTCCAGACTTGTGCAAAAAGCTGTTAGGCTCTGCAAAAAATATAAATAAAGGCATTTGCCCACCGTTAACTATGTCTATCCTAACTCTAGCACTTTTACAGTAATTCTCTAAATCAGAGGTGTCAAACTCAAGGCCCGCAGGCCAGATCCGGCCCACGGGATGCTTAAATCTGGCCTGCGGGGCCGGCCTAGAAATATCAAAGGACTGACCTGTGGTGACTCTGCCGGCCAAAATGGGCCACAGGGGGGCTGCGTGCGCCCCCCCCCGTGGTCCGTTTTCGGCCTCCATGGCCTCCAGCAGCATTCTGCCGGCCAAAAACGGGCCACGCAGAGGCCTCATGGGGCCTCCACACCAATGTTCCCTGTAAGAGTAGAAAACGCTGTGCGGCAGTTAGAAACTAACACACGGCGCTCTCTTTTCAAGTGTGTGGGCGCGCAGGCGCGCAGCTTCTGCCATTAAAAAATGCTGCGTGGAAGTTGGAAACTACCGTGCGGTGTTCTCTCGTTACGTGCGCGGCCGCGCAGCTGCGCACCTTAGAGGGAACAGTGCTCCGCACGCCCCGTTTTGGCCGGCAAAGTGCTGCAGGAGGTGCCCATCCCATTTCCACCCCCCTCTCTCCCGCTGGCCCACGGAGAACTACAATGCTGATCCGGCCCTCGAAGAAATCCAGTTTGAGACCCCTGCTCTAAATGTTTACACCAGAGGTCTTCAAACGTGGCAACCTTAAGACTTGTGGACTTCAACTCCCAGCATAGCTGGCTGGAGAATTCTGAGAGTTGAAGTCCACAAGTCTTAAAGTTGCCACGTTTGGGGACCCCTGGTTTACACAATGGTGATAATCAACCCCAAATATGGAACCTAAAATGTCAAAACCAATTGATAACCTTGAAAACCACAAAGAACATTTAGAATTAAAAATATACAAGGTTTTTCTTCCCCTCCCCAGAACATTTCAGCTAAAGCTTGCTATGAAAAGCACAATTTCTAGCTTTGTTTAAGTATGGCTTTTAAAAATATTAACATTGGGCGCCCCTATTCATGTTTTTGTCTTTCATGATGTTAATTTTGATTGCTGCTGATCCAAAATGCATATTTTAACTCTTTTGTCTGGGTAAGTGGCAATTTTCCACTACAACTGTAACATTTTGCTGCCAGAGATATATATATATATATATGTTTTTAAAAGGATGCACAAATATTGTTGAGTTAAAAGTGTTGATGTGCAACACAGTTTTATAGCTTGGCAGTATTGGATTTAACATAAAGATGTTCAATGCCCTTCCTCAAAAACAAGTACAGTAGTCCTCGACGTACAACTGCAATGGAACCCCAAATTTCCATGGCTAAGTAAGGCATCCCATGGTTAAATGAATTGCATTCCATTTCACTTTTTTCGCAACAGCTGCTAAGCCAACCACTGTTGTTAAGTGAAACACTGGTTGTTAAGCGAATCTGGCTTCCCCATTGACTTTGCTTGTTGGAAGCCAGATGGGAAGGTTACAAATGGTGATCACATGACCCCCCCCCCCCGGGATGGCGCAACTGTCATAAATACACGCCAGTTGCCAAGCTTCCTAATTTTCATCACGTGACTATGGGGTTTCCTGCAATGGTTGTAAGAGTGAAAACTGGTGATGAGTCACTTTTTTCCAGTGCCGCTGTAACTTTGAACGGTCACTAAACGAATGGTTGTAAGTCGAGGACTACCTGAATACATTTGCTTGTGAAATCCCTAACCTATGCACGTACCATTTCCAAGTTCCCAAGACAAGATGTAATTCTGGGAATTAGTATAATTCAAAATCTGCTGTGCATTTGTACTGTCCCACTGGGTACGGTCTTTCCTTAATAAGGCATTGAGGCCAAAGATCAGGTGCAAATTACTACAATTTGCAAAGTTGTATAAAATATCCAGTGTACTTCCTGTTGAGAGTGAAAATAAAGCCGTATTATTTCAAGATATGTATGCACAGAAGATCTAAACCAATTCAATTAATGTGGTCATCATTTTTATTCCCGTCCCCCTCTCATTTTCAGAGAACTTTGAAAGTGGTGCTGTATTTTGCCTGCATGGTGAAATATCCACCCTTTGATCAATTGGCTCCTCTTTAACAAGGATTCCACCACAACAATCATGGCCTTATTATGATTTTTCTCTCTATGAAGCATCTGTGATTTTTTTTTAAAAAAATGCTGATCTTTTTAGTCCTGAAATATTTCCAAATACCATTTATGTGAAAGAGCATTTTTGTCAGGCCGAAGCCATTTTTCTTGGGGTCTTTGGCCTGCCACACTTTATGCTATTTTAAAATGTATTCTTTGCTATGGCAATTTGGGAGGGGTCATTGCATGAGGGATGTATGCATGTAGCCATAACAAATTCCTTCTAGATTGTCAAGGTCATCCTTTGTCCTGCACCTGCACAGAAGCAGATGGGAGTAGCTGCCAAGTTGGCAGATGAAGATTGGTTCACGTGATGGACTTGAGGGTGTGGGGACAAGGGCTTGAACTTTCAACTGGGTAGAGAAACCCCTGGGACTTCAGATTCGGGTTTCTCCCAGATGTGCCAACATGGCTCTGTTAATAAATTGGAACTTTGAGGAATACTTTGCCTCGGACTCTGATTTAAAATTGGATGCTATTTGGAACCCTGACACTTTTATTGCAAATTTAAGTTCTGTTTAAAGACCCAGGAAGACTCCTCAGGGATCAAAACAACATACATATTATTACACTGGTACATTCACAGTCCTCAGATGTGGTAAAGATAAAGGTTTTCCCTGTCCAGTTGTGACCCACCCTAGGGGCAGTGCACATCTCCGTTTCCTAACCAAGGGAGCTAGCGTTGTATGAAGACATTGTGACTATACATCAAAGGCTCACTGAACGCTGTTACCTTCCCACTAACGTGGTACCTATTTATCTATTTGCAGTTGCATGTTTTCTAACTGTTAGGTGGACAGGAGCTGGAGCAAGTAACGGAAGCTCACCCTGTTGTGCAGTGCTCAGGTTTCAAACCTGGGCTGTCATCTTTCCAGCTGAAAAGTTTAGCATTTTTAACCACTGAGCTATCACACCCCGCTCCCAATTCAGATGGTTTTAAAAAGGGACTAGCCAAATTCATGGAAGACCAGCCAATATAGGTAGTTCTCGACTTTGGACCACAATTGAGCCCAAAATTTCTGAAGTTAAGTGAGACATTTATTAAGTGAGTTTTGCCCCATTTTACAAGGTTTCTTGCCACAGTTGTTAAGTGAATCACTGTAGCTGGTAAGTTAGGAGCCTGGTTGTTAAGTGAATCTGGCTTCCCCATTGACTTTGCTTGTCAGAAGGTTGCAAAACGTAATCACATGACTCTGGGACACTGCAATGGTCATAAGTATGAACCAGTTGCCAAGCATCTGAATTTTAATCACATGAGCATGGGGATGCTGCAAAGGTCATAACTGTGAAAAACGGTCATAAGTCACTTTTTTCAGGGCCGTTGTCACTAAATGAACTGTTGTAAGTTGAGGACTACCTGTATGCAGCTGGCAAAACTGATGGCTATTTACTATCTTCTGAATCTCAATATTGTAAATACTAACTGAGAAATACTAAAAGAGCTATACTGGCCAGTATGTGTCACAAAATGCTGGATTACATACCCCTTTTGCCTGATCCTTCCCTCAAGGGCTCTTTCTTTACTCTTAACAATCTTCCTCTCTCCAGTCTTCCTGAGGAATGTCATTTTATTGAGCTATTTCTCTTTATATAGCATAATTTTGGCCACAGAACTCAGTATGATGCAACGAACATGGGAAATTTCACCACAGCTTCAGGAAGTGGAATATTAAGAGGCCCTAAATATTGCCATCTGTCGGAAATGGTGTAGGGTCTCCTGCTTGGGCGGGGGGTTGGACTGGATGACCTACAAGGTCCCTTCCAACTCTGTAAATCTGTTATATTTGGGGCTCTGTAGGCTCTCTAGTATGGTCTTTGGCTCCTTCCATTTGCCAAATGAGAATAACAGAATAATAGAATTGGAAAAGGACCTTGGAGGTCTTCTAGTCCAACCCCCTGCTCAAGCAGGAAACCCTATACCATTTCAGACAAATGGTTATCCACTCTTCTTAAAGACCTCCAGTGTTGGAGCACCCACAACTTCTGAAGGCAAGCCATTCCACTGATTAATTGTTCTAACTGTCAGGAAATCCCTCCTTAGTTCTAGGTTGGTTCTCTCCTTGATAGGTTTCCATCCATTGCTTCTTGTTCTACATTCAGGTGCTTTGGAGAATAGGTTGACTCCCTCTTCTTTGTGGTAGCCCATTATCTAGTAACGAGCAGAGGTCTTAAATCTCCCCTAATAGGTTTTCTTAATAGTATTCATGATCACATGGGCCTTACCTGTAAATGTGATGTTTTTATATCTGTTCTTCACTTGTTCCCGGAAGATGAGTTTCTGCTCGAAAAGCCATTGAGATTGCAGTTGCGCTATGAAGTCCAAAGGGGCAGTTCTGAATGCACAGATGTCCACCGTTGCTGGAGCATGAGACAGAAAACAGGAAGATCTCATCATTGAGTGTTGAACTGGAGATGATGCCGGTTTAAGGGACATGGAGAAAACTTCATCAGTTGGGCAAGTGACTCTCGTTTAAGGAGAAATGGGCACTTGTAGTTTCCCAGAAATAGTGAGCTACATCTCCCACCATTCCTCGATCTTAGGTCTCTGAGGCTGATAAGGGTATGAGTCAGTAGTGGGTTTCAATTACCTTCGCTACCGGTTTGCTATTGGGAGTGGGCGCGCGCGGGGGCGGCGCTTCTGCGCATGCGCAGAGACGTCCGGGCGGGTGGGCGGAGCTTCCCGCCACCGCCGCTACCGGTTCGTCCGATCCGGGGCGAACCGGTAGCAACCCACCACTGGTATGAGTTCCATCATACTTGGAAAGACCATAGCTTCCTTCTTCAAGTATTAGTGGATTGTTAAGAAGAAAGTGGTAAAGATTTAAGATAGGGCCATCTCTCTTAAGATACTGGAAACTGGAAATAAACGCTGGTTTCTAGCCCAAACAGAAAAAAGTAAAATACAGTCACGTGACCATAAATACAAGCTGGTTGCTAAGCACTCAAAATGTGATCACGTGACCAATGAGGGATGGCTGACTGGGTCATAAGTACCTTTGGAGGGTCCATTGTAATTTTGAACAGCCAGTTAAGTGGCTAGTCATAAGTGACTACCTATATCAGGAGTCCTTGAGTGTTGCAATTTAAAAAAAAAAAGGCCAAAAGGAAAAGGATCCAAGACTACGCATTAAGTTTTGAAATCTCTTGTGCCTTCCAATCTGAGTTTTTAATGCCTCAAATAATGAAGCCCCCTCCTATTATTAAATTATATGTAATACTTTTTTTTTGTTCATAATTTTTTGTTAAGTAATTGGTTTGACCCTAATTAAAACAGGAATAGATTCTATAGGTAAAGTTTTATTATAAATTTCTATAATTATATATGCATCTTCCTTACCTTTCAAAATCTCCTGAACCTTGAAATTTATTCCACCTTTAAAAAGAATAGCTATTTCCCCCTGATTTAGTAGATCCTGGTGGAATAAAATTGTTTATTAAAACACCTATCCTTCAATCTATGTGTTGTGTATGTTTCTTGTAAACTATCAGATGACAATAGAATTTTTTCTAGTTCTCTGTTACCATTCAGATTTTTGCATGCCAGATCTGGCAGCCCTATTTTCCACCTGTGCTTTCATTCTTCTTGAGCCAATTAATGTACTGTTCTGGATTCTGGAGCAAAATAACTTAAATCATCTTTTTCTGATATATTTTATTCACGAGATATAAATCATGTTGTAAAATAGAGTATAATCAGCCTGGGAAGATGCAATATTGAGGTAGCCTTTTGACTTACAACTATAATTGAGCCTGGAATTCTGGTTGTAAGTCATGTTGTTTAGCAGGTCATCACATGATAGCTGCCAATTTTATGGCCTTTTTTGTGACAGCTGATAAGTAAAAGCTGCAGTCATTAAGTGAAACCATTGTCCGCTATGGGGCATTTTTGCTGGAAACTAGAATTAAACATTGGTTTCCAGCAAAAACAGTGGTAAATTGTGATCATGTGATGATGAGACAATACAAATGGCAGTAAATGGGGACTGGGTGCTGAGCACCCAAAATGTGATCGGATGACCAGGGGGCCAGCCATCTGAACTTCAAATCTGGGTCATAAGCAGCTCTGGGGAGGTCCGTCATAACTTTGAACTGTCAGTCCTAAGTCAAGGGCTAATTGTATGTTAAGAGTGCCTGTCTTTTCACATGTCTAATCAATGACTTTTATTGTTGCTTTCCGATGCATTACATGTAGAGAAGAGTAGAATAGAGTGGAATGGAATGGAATGCATTAGGATGGGATGGGATGGGATGGGATGGGATGGGATGGGATGGGATAGGATAGGATAGGATAGGATAGGATAGGATAGGATAGGATAGGTGTGCTGGCTTTACAAGGGTTTAGCCTAGAATTAAGAACTGTCTCTGTAAGACATAGCATTCCGGGGAATGTAGTCCATGCCATGTAGTCCATGCCATGTGATCATAACTGTGTACTCTTATTGGTCATTGAAGTATGCCTGGGGGGGCGGGAGTAATTGAAGTATGCTATCCCAAAGGAAGTCATTTTCAAGCCATCTACCGGGAAAGCATGCCTAAAGAAGGAGATGGGGAAGCATTAATCCTTTTTTACAATGTTCGTGATGGTTCCAGATTATGACTGTAGATTCAGAAGAACTTCTACATAACCGTGAGTGTTGTC
>QLTV01010983.1:521379-561958 GCA_003457575.1 Thermophis baileyi | reverse complement strand
TTGCGACTTGAAGTTGCCAATTGTTCGACCATTCTGACACATAGTCACGGTCGCTTTGTAGGGCAGCAGTATTGTCGGTGGTGTTGAATCGTTTTACGTCATCAGCAAAGAGGACGCAGTTGCTTATAATATGATCGCAAAGGTCATTTATGTAAATTAGAAAGGGAGTGGGTCCTAAAACGTTGCCTTGGGGGACACCGCTGTTAACAGGTGCAGGATTTGATAGGGCGCTCCCTATTTTGACCACTTGTTGCCTGTTTGACAGAAACGCAGCTATCCAATTATGCAAGTGTCCAGAAATGCCGTAAGATTTTAGTTTTAGAAGTAGTTTGTCGTGTGCCACTGTATCAAAGGCTTTACAGCTTCTTCAGTTTAGACTGACCGGTGGGGAATGGAAGGATTTATATTCCTTGCAGTCATCTGATCCTCAGAACTCTGAAAGGTTGGTTGTTAGCTCTCTTAGAGTCCTTGAGGCCACTTGGGGGTTTTCTGTACCATCTGAGTCACTTGGATTCCCCACCATTCAGTCAGAACCGAAGAAGCTTCTTGGAGGAGAAGCGAAACATCTTCAAGGAAAAAAACCAAGAAAGTCAAGTTGTCTTATGAAAAAGCACCTTTGGGACAACCATGACTTGGGTGGCTGAGAATCTCCCTAGGCACAGCACAGGCTAAAGTTTCATATGGCCCATGGATGATACTGGGTTGCCAGGATGTGATTTAACCGCCCACTGTTAAAATTCTTTTTGGTCTTCAGGGTTGGTGTAGGTTTGGATAACATGAAGCAATACTTAGAGAATATGTTGCCATTAATAAGCCGAATAGCATCCTACCTTGTTTTCTAAGGAAATCCTGAAAAATCTTCTCCTCAGGTGTTGGCTCCTGTTGAGGATCGAAGATCAGGAAGTCTCCTTTGGTCCCACCAAACCTCAGGAAGGCAGGAGACAAACCTCTTGCTAATGTACGGAGTTTTGTAGAGCTGGGGAAATGAATGCCAAAGATGTAAGGCCGTGTTTTTCCACCCAAACATCACATCTTGCAGACCCTTTGATAGGTTTTGACTTAGCACGCTGTGCAAAAGCCAGTGTTTTGACTTATAAACTACGATTTATGCATTGTAGTGGTGGGTTGCTACCGGTTCGGGCGAACCGGTAGCAGCGGCGGCGGCGGGAGGCTCCACCCACCTGCCCGGACGTCATCACGATCTGCGCATGCACAGAAGCTTCTGTGCATGCGCAGAAGCGGCGCACGCACACCTCCGAACCGGTAGCAAAGGTAAGTGAAACCCATTACTGATGCATAGGTATATCGGGTGAACCATGTCAGGTATGATCTATTCAATAAACAATAAGCAATTCAGAGTTTATCATACTGTGAAAACCCAAACAGTGGCTTTAATTCATTGTAATTAATTTAATTTAGGAGTAGGCAATATAGGTACAGGCCCCCAAGGAACTGGAAAGTGGAAAATCACACTCCTAAATAGTGTCTGCAAACTATTTAATACGGCAATGCCTATGAATTTTCTTCAGCAATGAACAAATTTAATGTAGTAAGTCTAACTGGCCTAAGTAATTATAAAACATTAAAATCATTGTTTATCCAAAAATAAGGAAATGGGATTTAAAAAAAACCTCCATCAGAGTTTCTTCTAGAAATGTCAGTGTTATCTTCAGAATGCTTTATTGGCCAAGTATGATTGGACACACAAGGAATTTGTTTCCGGTGCATAAGCTCTCAGTGCAGGGGTGAAATCCAGCAGGTTCTGACAGGTTCTGGAGAACCGGTAGCGGAAATTTTGAGTAGTTCGGAGAACCAGTAGCGGAAATTTTGAGTAGTTCGGAGAACCGGCAAATGCCACCTCTGGCTGGCCCCAGAGTGGGGTGGGAATGGAGATTTTGCAATATCCTTCCCCCAGGAGTGGGGAGGGAATGGGGATTTTGCAATATCCTTCCCCTGGAGTGGGGAGGGAATGGAGATTTTGCAGTATCCTTCCCCTGCCATGCCCACCAAGCCACGCCCACCAAACCACACCACGCCCACCAAGCCATGCCCACAGAACCAGTAGTAAAAAAATTGGATTTTACCACTGTGTCAGACCCAGGCTACCCAATGTATTTTGAGAGAGAGGAAACATGGGAAGATTTGCAAATGTTTTTTCTAACACATCATAAGATACAACATATAAAGATAAGTCATGGATACTAAATAAGCAATCAACATAAATCATATTATGATACTAAGTAAACAATATAAATCGTAAGATACAAGCAACAAAGTTATAGTCGAAAGACGATAAGGAGATAGGTAATAGGAAAGATGAGAATAATAATAGAATACAGCTTTACTAGATAGTTTGACAGTGTTGTGGGAATTAGTTGTTCAGCAGAGTGATGGCATGCGGGGGAAAACTGTCCTTGTGTCTAGTTGTTCTGGTGTGCAGTGCTTTTGGTCTAGTTCCAGGGATCCTGAGACCTAAATATTTTTTTAAACTCTTACCTCTCCCAGAAGTAATTGAATTCATTGTAAATTAAACATATCCCAAATTTTATTTTATTCTCCAACTTGCAAAAAGCTGGAGTAACTAAGGCAGCTTCCAGCTACTTGTGTAAGCTTTCAGGCACACGCAACACTTCAAAGTCTTAAATCAAGATTTTTTTTAAAACTCAGGGACGCCAGCCATTTGCAAATCACATGATCACAACGGGTTTACCTGCCAAGTCATGGAAGCGGAACAGATTCTTAAGAGCTGACACGGTGGAGTCATTCTGAAGCAGCAAAGTATATACACTACTTTTAAGAAGGAGAGTCAGGTCACCCTAATGATAGCGTGCCAGGAAAAGCTTGCCTTTAATTGAAGGATAGCTAGATAGAGACTTCCTGCAGTTACAGGTTCATCTGAATGAGGATTTAAGAATTCAGTCTGCTCTGTAATACAGGTAGCACTCGACTTATGACCAAAACGGAGTCCAACATTTCTGTTGCTAAGCAAGACAGCAGTTGAGTTTTGCTCCATTTTACGGCCTTCCTTGCCAGGGTTGTTAGGTGAATCGCTGCGGTTGTTAGGTTAGTGACACAGTTGTTAAGTGAATCTGGCTTCCCCATTGACTTTGCTTGTCAGAAGGTCGCATAAGGCAGTGGTCTCCAACCTTTCTGGCTTGGCAGACCGGCAGAGGGGGCGTTGGAGGCGGGGGGGGGAGGGAGAGGGAATGGTTTCGTGCATGCGCCACTTTCACAAATGCAGTTTCGCAGACGCTCACCCACCACTTCTGCGGCCCGGTTCCTAATGCTGGGCCAAGGCCCGGGGGTTGGGGACCCTGACATAAGGTAGTCACATGACCCTGGGACACTGCAACCATCATAAATACATGCCAGTTGCCAAGCGCCCAAATTTTGATTGCATGACCATGGGGATACTGCAACGGTTATGTGAAAAACTGTCATAAGTCACTGTTTTCAATGCCGTTGTAACTTTGGTCACTAAATGAATGGTTGTAAGTCAAGGGCTACCTGTGTTTTCATTCCCACTGACTGCTCTTCATGAATTAAGGCTGGACGATTTCTGTTTTACAGAATGCAATCCTTAATTTGAAGTGCTATACAAAAAGACCTGAAAACCTCGCCTGTTTTGAGGGGAGGTGTCTAATTTATCCCTGGTTTCAAGACAAGGAATGCACCATAAGAAATCCAGGGACTAAAATTTGCCCATCCACACAGTTAGAAAGGGCAACAGACTAAGCAGAACCATCGTTTACGAAGACACAATTTCTCTCCTGGTGCTGGGAAGAATTACATTTCTATTTAAATTACTGAATTGCATAGGCCTGTGCAGACGTTTCTCAAGCTGAGCACATGCAAATTCTATGCACATCTTTGGTTTTGAAGCTGTCTATTTTAAATGATGCGCTTCCTTTCTCTTCCCTGGGAAGTGCCGCCCTGCAGCGATGAACCAAGGTCAAAGAATGCCATTGAGCTTGTGCAGAGTGTTAGCCTTCCCTTGACAGGATATGACTGGAAGTAGATGAAGGTAAGGTTGCAGATCTTTGATAGTTTTAATGTAAGGAAAAAGGAAGGAAGCTATTCAGGGGTGGGTTCTGGATCCTTTTGCTGCCGGTTCGCTCAGGGTTGCGCCATGCGCAGCAATCAAAAAATAACTTCTGCGCATGCGCAGAAGCAAAAATTAGCTTCTGCGCATGCGCAGAAGCAAAATCCAAGATGGCGGCACCCACGGAGATACCGACGGAACCGGCTCCGTGACGTCATCGCCGAGCTAGAACCAGTAGGAACCCACCTCTGAAGCTATTATGAAAGAATACCAGTGACTTCTAACTATCAGATACAAATCCTATTTATATTGAAATCAAGGATCACATTTCGGGGCCTTTCTTCTCCTGCTTTTGGGGTCTATGGGGATGGAAACCTGTCTTTTTGGTAGGATGGTTAGTTTCACTTTCCTACTTACAGTACAGGTAGCCCTCGTCCTACAACAATTAATTTCGTGATGGTTCAAAGTTACAATAGCACTGAAGTGACATATGACTGGTTTTCACACTTACAACCGTTGCACAGTCCCATGGTCATATGATCAAAATTCGGACGCTTGGTAACTGACTCATATTTATGACAGTTCCTGTGTCCAGGGTCATGTGGTCACCTTTTGCGACCTTCTGACAAGCAAAGTCAATAAGGAAGCCAGAATAATTAGATTCGCAGAGGCTCTAAATCAAAATTTCTTCAAACAGTTTGTGACCTAGCCTGGTTCTCAGAGCACACAATCCAGAGGTGGGTTGCTCCCTGTTCGGACTGGTTCTTTAGAACCGGTAGCAGGAATTTCCTGCCGTTTGCCAAACCGGGAGCGATCGCTGGTTGGCTACGCCCACGAACCGGCTCTCTCGGCGGTGCCATAGGCGGTGCCATTTTGTTTTTGGCTTTTGCGCACACGCAGAAGTTGTTTTTTTGCTTCTGCGCATGTGCAGAAGCTGGGTTTTTGGCACTGCGCATGCGCAGCACGGGCAGAAGCAAACCAGTGGCGAGGTAAGTTAGAACCCACCCCTGACCTAGTCATAAATCAGATAAAAAAATAAAACTGCATTACATCTCAGCAGGATGTCTCCGTTGAAAAAAAATACTCAGTTAAAAATCAAGTTGTTTCCTTATTACAACAATAAACACTCAGATATTTGATAAAAAGTTTGAAACAATAAGTTTGTTTGCTGATCTACTTTTCCTTTGTTCTTGAACTTCGAGGTTCAGTGTCACTAAGCAAAGTAATATCAACATGGATTATAAATATATATACACAAATACATGGCTTCAGAGAATCCCATCTTAATTAATGTAATGGGCTTTACATTCAGGTAACCTTGGAAAATGTTCATAAATTCCATTTGAAGCAAAATGTGGCTGCAAAATATTGCAAGGTACAAGCCATGCAGGATGCTTGTAGGAAAATATTTATTACTGTAAACTCCCTGTTTATATAAATAAAAATCAGTAGCTATTCTAAGAGGGGCAGACAGACTGGTGAGCGAAGGATGTTCAAAGCATGTTCAGCACATTAAGCTACCCCAAAAGTACATGATGTACTTTGTAAACATCTTTAATATATCTACTTTCAACTTTTAAAATCCCTGATGATGATCCAGCTTCTTTTTATAACCTGCAATTACAGGTCGTCCTCAAATTAGAATAATTCATTTAACAACCATTCAAAGCTACAACCGCAACTGAAAAAAAAGTTACTTACAACAACTGGTCTTCACACTTATGGACCATCCCAGCATCCCCAGGCCATGTGATCAAAATTAAGGGGCCTGGCCACCTGCGACCTTCCCAGCCAACAAAGTCAATAGAGGAAGCCAGATTCACTTAATGACTGCATTTCACTTAACAACGGCAGTGATTCGCTTAGCAACCATGCCAAAAAAGGTCATAAATCAGGCATGATGTAAATCGGATACTTAATAATATCCTTGCTTAGCGACAGAAATTCTGGTTCCAACGGTGGTAATTAAACCCAGAACTATCTGTAGTGTGACATGCTCATATAGATGCTAATTTTTTTTTTAGAAATGATGGATTTGACACGCGCATCTTCCCAGCCTCTGATATTTACCTGTTTGGCACATTGATCCTCTTTGCTCTGTCCATATGGCCAAATAAAAATGGTATCATTTGAGTGGGATCCTTGTCAATTTTTTTATGTTCATTCAGCCATAGGCCAGGGAACTAGTTAGCGAATGTCCATAAATTCACCACTGTAGTTCCTTTCTCTCAGTTAGAACTATCCATGACTTCTGAAATATGCCTACATTTCAAAATGGAAATGTATTTAAAGAACTCTATGCCAGATTATGGTGATTTGCCGGAGGACCGGTGTTTCTTCTCACACTGCTCCCAGGGAGTTTCCCTAATTCATACATATTGCATTCCTGCATCTTCGTATGTTAGGCAGAAGAGATATATACAGATGAAAATCTCTATTATTTCCTAGGTTTTAGTATAGCAAACATACTGCCTTTACCGCCCAAAATTTCTGTGTGCAATTCTCAACTCTCACTATTTAAATACAAGATAACCGCGGTGGCGCAGTGGTTAGAGTGCAGTACTGCAGGCTACTTCTGCTGACTGCCGGCTGCCAGCAGTTTGGCAGTTCGAATCTCACCAGGCTCAAGGTTGACTCAGCCTTCCATCCTTCCGAGGTGGGTAAAATGAGGAGCCAGATTGTTGGGGGCGATAGGCTGACTCTGTAAACCGCTTAGAGAGGGCTGTAAAGCACTGTAAAGCGGTATATAAGTCTAAGTGCTATTGCTAGTGCTATAACAGTCCATTGTAAAAACCCAGGCTGTGGGTTAATTTACCGTAGTAAGGTTTCTCACAACCTTACTAAATTAAGCCACTGCCTGGATTTCTACAATGGATTGAATCATAAACAAGGCAAGGACTGGGCTCATGTAACTTGGTCTGAGTATCTTTTCCAAAGTTGAATTTAACCAAGTTTTTTGGATTAATGCAGGTAGTCCTCAACTTAAAACAATTCATTTAGTGACCGTTCAAAGTAACCACGGCACTGAAAATAGTGACCTATGACCGTTTTTCACACTTATACGACCATGGTAGCATCTTCATGGTTACATGATCAGATGCTTGGCAATTGACTCATATTTATGATGGTTGCAGTTGCGACCTTCTGGTAAGCAAAGTCAATGGGGAAGCCAGAGTCACTTAACAACCGTATTACTAACTTAACAACTGCCGTGATTCGTTTAACAAATGTGGCAAGAAAGCTCATAAAATGGAGCAAAACTCACTTAGCAACATAAATTTTGGGTTCAATTTTGATCGTAAGTCAGGGACTACCATTATATCTGCTAGATCTTTCATTGACTTGGTTCAACCTGTTGTCCAAATAATAGCTATTGTGATTAATAGTTATGTCAGGCTAAGACCAAAAATAACACAGAACAATCCAGCCAGTATTTAGTTCCTTATCTGCTTACACACCACAGACAGAATCTTGCCAAAGTAAACCTCTCAGCCTAACGGATATATCCAGAGAGATTCTACGGAGTGGCTATCCTAACTCTCATCCTCTGCCTCTTATCCAGCTCCAGGCTCTGTTTGTTGTCTCTTGGCTCGCCTGCTCCTTGAAATGTGCTCCCTCCTTCCTGGGAAATTGCTATTTCCATATAGTCCATCACACAGCCTCCTCTCCATGGCCGACATCTCCACATCGCCTTTCTATTTAAAAGACCGCCAGAAGATAAGCCTTTATATAGAAAGCTAGCATGGTGCAGAACTTAAGGTGTTAAATGTCACTGGGGGGAAATCCATCATCAGCCACATATGTTCTCTGTCCCTCTTGCTTAGTCCAACCTACCTAACGTCCCTAGACTTAGAATAACTTTATTCTCACTTTAAATGTACACTAATCAGCATACATTAACATGAAATTTCATTGCATACAGCTCTCAAAGAGTCACCACATCCAATATACACTACATAAATATGACAAAAAAAATTATGCATATGCCCAGATACACACACATATTATATGACACAGAGAAACAACACAGTCTAGTTCGGATGTGTACATGGCGAGAAAAACGAATCTTGCGAGTTTACCAGACGGATGGCGTAGGGAACAAAGCTGTTGCAGAATCTGCTAGTCCTGCTAGAAATACTTTGAAACCTCCTCCCAGAGGGGAGCTACCGAAACAGACCGTGAAGTGGGTGTATTCGGCTTTCTAACCATGCTTTGAGCTCTAAGCACATAGCGCTTATAAGCAATATCCTGAATAACAGGAAGCGAGCTTCCTATAATCTTCTCGGCTGTCCTTACCACTCTCTGTGTGGACTTTCTATCTGAGGCACTGCTGCCACCAAACCGAACAGTGATGCAGTAACCCTAATACCCATCCATACCCATTTGCACTATTCAGGTGATCCTGAGGGCACAGATAAACCTCCAAGTGGCTTCAACGACTCTCAGGAAGAGTGCTAGCGGCCAGATGATTGCAAGGAATATAAATCCTTCCATTCCCCACCATCCAGTCAGAGCTGAAGAAGCTTCTTGGATGAGAAGCAAAACATCTTCAAAGAAAAACAAAGGAAGTCCAGTTGCCTCTTGAAAAAGCGCCTTTGGAGCAATAATCTCCACAGATATCAACCTACCTAACAGGGATGCTGTTTATAGAGAAAAATGGGAAGGACTACAGTATGTTCCCCATCCAGAGCTCCCGAGACAGAAACCTAACAATATTTTGGGGGAATCTTCTAAGAATGTAAAGGACAGTCCAGTCCAGTCTTTCTCAATCTTGGCAACTTGAAGATGTATGGACTTCAACTCCCAGAATTCCCCAGCCAGCATAGGGGTCCACACATTTTCAAGCTGCCATGTTTGAGAAACACTGGTCTAATCCAACCGTACTCTAAATGTAACAAGCCATGTCAAAAGTAAACAAGGGCCTTAAAGTTGATAAGTCAGGGGTGTCAAACTGGATTTCTTCGAGGGCCGGATCAGCATTGTAGTTGCCCTCCGTGGGCTGGCCGGGGGGCGGGTGGAGAGAAACGGGACGGACGGCAGACGGGACACACGCCTCCTGCAGCACCCTGCCAGCCAAAATGGGGCACCGGTGGGCTGCACGCACTCCCCCACACACCCCTTTTTTGACCTGGACAGCAGGGGTGGGTTCTGGATCCTTTTGCTGCCAGTTTGCTCAGGGTTGCACCGTGCGTGCGCGCAGCAATCAAAAAATAGCTCCTGCACATGCGCAGAAGCAAAAATTAGCTCCTGCGCATGTGCAGAAGCAAAATCCAAGATGGCGGCGCCCACGGAGACACCGACAGAACCGGCTCCGTGACGTTATCGCCGAGTTACTAACGGTTCTAAAGAACCGGTTAGAACCGGTAGGAACCCACCTCTGCTGGACAGCGTCCTGCAGCACCCTGCTGTCCAGGCGCAGCCCCCCTGCACCCCATTTTTGCTAGCAGAGGCACCGCGGGTCGGTCCTTTGCTATTTCCAGGCCAGTCCCGCGGGCCAGATCTAAGCACCCCGCGGGCCGGATCCGGCCCCAAGTTTGACGCCCCTGTTCCAAGTAAACAAATGAAAGAACTATCCCTTTTCTCCCTATTACGTGTAGGAGAACAATTGGGTAACTTTATCACCTAAACCAGATCAGGCACTGAGCAAGTTCTGCATTCAGATTCTAATAGGCTTGACCACTTCAGGTACCAATAGAAATAAGTGAATAAACCGAATGTTCCAATCCAAAGAAGCTTTACATAATTGCAGATGTTAGTGCAGCAACTCTGAGGCTTTGGCCAAATGATACCTTATATTCTTCACTCAATTTTTTTTTTTTTTGCATTTAATGTTGCAGGTGTTTCACAGAATAGAAACCACAGGATAAATTTGTACGGAGCATTGCTCAGGGACAAAGACAAAACTAGCCCTGGGAGGTCAAGAAATAAAATTAGGGTTATAAAGTGGTTTATTGATTTCTCATCCAGCTTTTCTGTTCTCACAAGGCTTTCGCGAAAGCTTAATGGGGATGTTGCAATTCTCTTCCAAAGAAAAAGCTGAAATGCAGTTTATCATACCTGGAAAAATAGATATTCCAGCACTATTTATCTGAAATACACTCTTTTCGGTCTGCAAGGATTGCACTGCCTGTAAGGGAAGGATAATCGAACCAAAATTGCACCATGCAACTGGGCCAGAGATAAACTGGTCTCAGGTGAGGATATGCAGGTCTATTGAGAAGAATTGACTCAGCCTTCCATCCTTCCGAAGTGGGTAAAATGAGGACCCAGATTGTTGGGGGCAATAGGCTGATTCTGTAAACCGCTTAGAGAGAGCTGTAAAGCACTGTGAAGCGGTATATAAGTCTAAGTGCTATTGCTATTGCTAAGAATTGCATGTCATCCAGGAATACATTTCTTGCTAGATTCATTTAAGAGTGATGTCAGGGAGCTAAGAACAGTGGGCAGAGTTGGGGATAGCAGGATTCCCAAGCGTCTATCTCATCAGCCAAAACACCAGGAAGGAACTACAGGAAATGGCAAAGCAAGTTCTTTAGCCAGGCAGATAATTAAGAGGGCAATTGTTCTAGGAAGATAATTACAAAGGATGTTGTCAACTCATTCCTCCTATGTCAGTGCAGTAAAACTGACACCTGAATAAGGAGCACAGGTTGTCCTTGACTTATAACCATTCATTTAGTGGTCATTCAAAGTTACAATGGGACTGAAAAAAGTGAGTTATGACTATTTTTCACACTTATGACCATTGCAACGTCCCCATAGTCACATGATCAAAATTCAAATGCATGGCAAATCATATTTATGATGATGGAAGTTTCCCAGGTCACGTTATCACCTTTTGTGATCTTTTAACAAGCAAAATCAATGGAGAAGCCAGATTCACTTTACAACCGTTTTACTAACTTAGCAACTGCCGTCATTCACTTAACAACTGTGGCAAGAAAGGTCGTAAAATGGGGCAAAACTCACTTAACCACCGTCTCACTTAGCCACAGAAATTTTGGTCTCAAATTGTGGTCGTAAGTCGAGGACTACCTGTATTTTTACCAGATTTTCAAACAGGAAATATTTTGGAATCAGGCGATAAGCTCACCTCGACTTACCTTACCCATGATTTATGGAATTAACTCCATTTCCTGGGTTTGCACAACACCCGGGAGCTCAGACAATGACATACTTTAGGTTAAACCTCCCCCAAGCTACAAAGTAACCAGAATGCTTATACTAAGGGCATATTCTTTGAGCCGAAGGGATAGGAAAAAATGAAAAGCAAAGAAGACATTCAAGTTTGGATTTTTCATCCGTTATTGCTGCCCTTCACCCAAGGAATTTAAGTTACATGGATGGCCATCTCATGTTTTACCACACCAGTGGAAGGTAGCACGGCTGAAGTAGCCCATGGAGTGAAAAACATTTAAATAAGCTCTGCTTTACTCTCAATGGGTTCACATAAGGTCCCAAAACTAACCCTCCTGCACTTGTTCATAATTTCCATTGTCACCAGTCCTGCTCTCCTATTTAACAAAGGACAAAGATGATTAGGGGACTGAAGGCTAAAACATATAAAGAACAGTTGCTGGAAATGTCTAGTTTAAAGAAAAGGACTAGGGGTGACATGGTAGCAGTCTTCCGATATCTAAGAAGCTGCCATAAAGAAGAGGGAGTCAAGCTATTCTCCAAAGCACCTGAAACAATGGATGGGAACTAAGCAAGGAGAGAAGCAACCTAGAACTAAAGAGAAATTTCCTGACAGTTAGAACAATTTATCAGTGGAACAAATTGCCTCCAAAAGTTGTGAGATCTTCAACACTGGAAGTTTTTAAGAAGAGACTGGACAACCATTTGTCTGAAATGGTGTAGGGTTTTCTGCCTGAGCAGGGGGTTGGACTAGAAGACCTCCAAGGTCCCTTCCAACTCTGTCTTTCTGTTATTCGGTTACGTTTTTCCGGCTCTAGTGGTTTAAACACAAACTCCTTAGAACTTTTCCGGGCATTCAAAAAAAAAAAACAAAAAAAAAACGGACCGAAAAAAAAAACCGAAAAAAAAAAAACAAAAAAAAAAACCAACCAAAAAAAAAAAAACAACAACAACCCACCACCACCAGGCGCTTAGGGCTCCGACGCCGCAGGCAGCCATGGGTCAGGTGCTGCTTTCCAAAGCGCCCGAGGTCGGGCGAGAGGGCTGGTGGGTCCGTCGGGAAGAGCTCCTCACGTGTCGCCCGCGGGCGCTGGCTTACCTACCCGAGGAAGGTGATGTACTTGGGGTCGGTGATGAGGTTGGAGTCGAGGGTGACGGAGAGGAAAAACGGGCTGACTTTCCGCGCCGGCTGGAAGCTCAGCTGGAAGCTCAGCGCTGCCGCCCCGTCTTCCCTTCGGCCCGGCTCCGTTGGCCACGACCCCGCCGCGTCCCGCACCCGCCAGCCGCAAAGGTGCAACAGCGGCAGCAACAGCAACAGCAGCGGCGGCGGCGGCATCTTGGGAGGCGGAGAGAGAGAGAGAAAAACCGCTCCGTTTGGCGCCGGCTCGGCTCTTTCTCTGCTCGGCCGCCCCAACCCAGCCGCTGCGGAGCTCGGCCTCCCGCGAGTGAAGGACGCCCGCCGTCCAGCGCTTGTGGCCGGCTGAGAGAGGCGAGGCGGAAGGAGACGCCCGCCCACGCCCAGCTGCGGCTCTCACGCCCTGCTTGAGGTGTGCTCTCCTCATCCCTTCTTGCTCGGCTACTACTAACCATGGTTAAAACAAGTTACTAACCATAGTTAAAACAAGCCATTTCCCCGAAAACCGTCCCGGGAGAGGCTTTGAACAACAACAAACTAGAGAGCAAAAGTGGCTTCAGGGCGCTTTTTTTTTTGGTAGCCATAGTGTGGGAAGCCACCCCCACCCACCTACCCCCGCCTAGAAGAATGAAATATTTTGAGGAATATTAAAAAAGGCAGATTTTTCCCAAAGGGAGAAATGGAGAAACATGGTTTTTTAGAGGCAGAAAGCAACCCCCACTTTCCTTAATAGCACACAGTAGATTAAGAGCACTTAAGAGATAAAGAGCTTATTGAAAGAAGACAAGTATCTAGATAGCTCTATTCATAAGCAAATACCCTCACCCAAGAGCTAAAACAGGACGAAAGCCATTAAAACACAATAGGAATTACCCAACACCCTTTCAGAACACAAGCCCCTTCATTGCACCACCCTCAGAAATTTCAACCAAACTTAGCTCAGATAAACACCTAGTGATGGTTAACCTTTTTGGTGCCGAGTGCCCAAAGCGCGCACGCACGAATACATGCACATGTGCCTCAATCCCCAAAATGCAATGCGAGTGCCCCGTGCATGTGCCCCACCCACGCACATGAGTGTGCGTCCCACGTGCATGTGCCCCGCCCCCCGCGCATGCGCCCCCGCACCCAGTTTTGGCTTCCAGGTTGGTGCAGGAGGCTTTCCAGACCCAAAATGGGACACGGGGGGGGGTCCTCATGCGGCACCCCTGTGCCCCGTTTTGGCTTCCAGGTTGGTGTGGGCGGCAGAAATGGAGGAGAAAGGTAGTGCGCACGGGGGGGGGGGAACCTGCGTTGATCGGGGAAGGCACAGGTGGCAGAGGAGGAGAAAGGTAGGGGGGAAACTGCGGAGATCGGAGAAGGCCCCACCCCCCGCGCATGTGCATCAGAGACCCAAAGTCCAGCTGGCTGGCGGGAGGCGTGCACACATGCACGGTGGAACTGGGCTGGGGCAACAGCTGGTGTGCCCACAGAGAGGGCTCTGCATGCCACCTGTGTCACGCGTGCCATAGGTTTGCCATCACGGACCTAGGATTTGCATTTCCTCTTTCCCCTATAGAGCCAGCTATAACCCATACATGACCCCATAGGAATCTGACAACTGCCAATAGAATACATGTTCTTGCACAGGAACAGGAAGCTCAAATACAAAGCCCAGAGAAGGTATAAAAGCCACCCACTCTCAACTCCACGTGGTCAGCTGCCCAGAATCCCATGTTGTTCTGCTTCATCAATAAACCATCTTTCCAATCAGCCTCCATGTTTCCAGTGTCTTTCTCCCGGCTTGGAACTGAACCAGGTGGATATTTCTTCCAACAATAGGATTACAGTTTGCCCTTGCCTCGTTCTGCAAGGTCCGGCAGCTTCCCTCTCATCGGGTGCCCCCTCCCCCGGCCTTCCCTCATGGTTTTCTCCCTCCAACGAAGTGCAGGTAGTCCTCAACGTATTGCACTTCGTTGGAAGGAAAATCCACCTGGTTGAGTTTTCCAAGCTGGGAGAAAGATGCTGGAAATGACATGGAGGCTGATTGGAAAGATGGTTGATGGATGAACAGAACCGCACACAAAGACAGCTGTGCAGTTCTGGGTCAGCTGAACAACTACCCGAGTGAGAGGAAGGGTTCTTTATATGGTTCTGTGTTTTTGAAGTTTGGGATTTGTGCACTATGGGCTTTGTGTTTCTAAAGAGGGTGTTGGGCAATTCCCATTGTGGCTGATGGCTTATGTCCTGTGCTGGATTTTGGGTGAGGGGCTGCTTCTTATAATCCTATTACTCGGCTTTTGTTAGCTGTCAAACTTTGCTCCAGGGAGTTTTGAAATACCCTGTTTTGAGTGGACTTCTGCCGGCAGTATTTGCTTTGCTTATGAATGGAGCCATCTAGATAGTTGGCTTCCTCTTTCAATAAGCTTGTTATTCTCCTTAAGTGCTGGCATCTGCTGTGGGCTATTAAGAAAGACTGGAGGTTGCTTTCCGCCTCTAAGAACATGTTTCTCCATTTCTCCTTTGGAGAAATATATTCTGCCTCTTTTACTATTCCCCAAAATATTTCATTCTTCGGAGGGAGGGGGTCCCACAATTTCGTTTAGTGACCGTTCAAAGTTACAACGGCACTGGAAAAGTGACTTATGACCCTTTTTTACACTGAAGACCATTGCAGCATCTCCATGGTCGCCTGAACAAAATTCGGATGTTTGGCAACTGCCTCGTATTTATGATGGTTGCCGTGTCCCGTGGTCATCTGATCCCCTTTCGTGACCTTCTGATCAGCAAAGTCAATGGAGAAGACAGATTCACTTAACGACCGTGTGCCTAACTTAACAACTGCCGTGATTCACTTAACAGAAGTGGCAATAAAGGTCGAGACAAAATTCACTTAAGAAATGTCCCACTTAGCAACAAACTTTGGGCTCCATTGTGGTCGTAAGTCGAGGACTACCTGTACTAACCATATCTAAAATTAATTTGGTTCATTTTAATATTTTCATGTTTTGTATTGTTGCTTTTACCATGTTGTGAGCTGCCCAGAGTTGCTTCACAGCCAGATGGGCAACATATACATTTATTAACATAAATTCAATAAAATAAATTTAAAAACAAATATAATAAATGAATGAACAAATTTAATAACTAATTAACCCAGCCCTGAGGGGCCCCTTGTGCTTTCTGAACTTGGTTGTTTCCTTCCAGACCTTTCATTACCCAAACTAGGTAACATCATCATTGCTCATTTCAACCCTGAATGACAACTACTGTATTTTTCGGACTATAAGACGCACCGGTGTATAAGACGCACCAAGATTTCGAAGAGGTAAGTAAGAAGAAAAAGTTTTTGTCCTCCCCGGCCCCCAGGAGCGCTCTGCAGGCCTCCCAAACCCTCTGCGCGCCCCGTTTTTCGCAAAAACGGGCCCATTTTTCACCCGTTTTTGTGAAAAATGGGGTGCGCAGAAGGTTTGGGAGGCCTGCAGAGTGCTTCTGGGGGCTGGGGGAAGGAAAAAATGCCCCCGTTTTTGCAAAAAATGGCCTGTTTTTTGCCCATTTTTTGCAACAACGGGGGCGTTTTTGCCTTCCCCCAGCCCCCAGGAGCACTCTGCAGGCCTCCCAAACCCTCTGCGCACCCCATTTTTGTGAATAACGGGCCCATTTTTCGCAAAAATGGGACGTGGGGGCGGGGCTTCGGGAGGCCAAAAATGGCTGTATCGGTGTATAAGACGCACCAACATTTCCACCCTCTTTTAGCGGGGAAAAGGTGCGTCTTATACTCCGAAAAATACGGGTATTCCCCTCTATAAATAAAATCCCGATTTAGCCTTTTGAGATGATCACAGCGGAGACATTTTTGAAGCCCTGGCCTGAGTCCAACCCTTCCCAGTCCAGAAAACTCTCATTTAGTGGCACATGGTCATGACCTAAAAAAAAAAAAAAGCGTATTTCTAATTTTGCACATTTTGGAAGTAGGAAATTTGCATCCTGTTTTTGAGCATGTGCAGATCATTGCCATTTTGTATTTACATGACTCTTGGGCATCCGGACGTGAGTAAAAGGGCCAAGTGATGTCACAACATAATTTGTGTCTGCCCAATGGGGTAATGATACCCATGAAGTCATTGTGGCTTCTCCTTGCCATCTGTGTGAATTAACTGCAACAGCCGTTTTCTTTGGCTATTAACCGAAAGGGGAATTAGCTGGGAGAAACAATACATTTTGAGAAAGCAGAAAAATCGATGTGGAATGCATTAGTGGGCAAGTTTTCAGGAATAGAAAATAATGTTTTCTAAACATTATGTTTTAACCTGGAAACCTGTACAGGTAGTCCTTGGCTTACAGCAGTTCATTTACTGACCAAAGTTTCAACAGCACTGAAAAAGGTGACTTATGACCATTTTTCAGAGTTACGACCTTTGCAGCATCCCTATGATCATGTGATCAAAATTCAGATGCTTGACAACTGGTTTATATTTATGACCATTGCAATGTCCCGGGGTCAGGTGATCACCTTTTGCAATCTTCTGACAAGTGACAAAGTGATCACAATTTGCTGGGTTTTTTTCTGCAGAGTTCTGGCAAAAAAAAAATGCTATTGGTTAATCTGGATTCGCACTTATGACCACATGATTCAATTCATGACCATGGTGACTCAACTAAGACTGAAGTAAAAATAGTTGGTAAACGTGGTAAAATGGGGCAAAACAAAACTCACTTAACAAATGTCTCACTTAACAACATAAATTTTGGGAGCTCAGTTGTGGTCATAAGTCAAGAACTACCTGTACTTTTCAGCGAGCGCCGATGAAAACAATTGAGACCAATTTCAAATGGCTTTGGAGAAACCATGGAATAAAGATAGTCTTGTTGTTGGAGAGAAGTTAAATAGATAGGTCTTTTTTCCAGTGCCTTCTTGGTATGTTGGGACTTTGTGATTGGCCTGCCTACCATAACAATCATTTATGCATGTCCATAAATGTATTATAAACATTCCTAACAAGTACAGTTGTCCAAAAGGTTTGAAGATGCCTGAACTAGGGGTGAGCATACAATGTGAATCCCCTCTTCTATTTTGTACAATTTGTAGCCTTTCTAATCTTCTCTAATCAGGAGAATCCAGTGGTCTCTGGTTCAGCCCAGCCTTCCCCAATCTGACATCTTTCAAATATATTGGGAGTGCAGTGCACCTTGCAGAATTCCCAAGATTTGACTATTTCAGATGGAAATTGTGGGAGATGCACTTCCAACACATTTAGGGAACAAGAGATGTCCGCTTTATGCATCTTTATCGGGAATTAAATTCTACCTAATTTTTAAGCGTGTGATACGATTGGAGTCCCATTCAACTTTCAATTCACCAAGCAGCTTGGGGAGAAAACAAACGTGTTCCTTACTGGCTTCAGATATTGTAACAAACCTGTTTCTCAACCACTTCCAGATCTGTGGACTAACAACTCCCACAATTCTTTAGATTGCACGGCTATTGATAAGAAACTGAGTTGCTTTACATATCTGGAAGTTGTTCAAGTTGGAAAAAACTGGGCTGAGTCATGTGTTTTATTATATTTTGGCTTAGCATGGCATGATGAAAGTCATTGTGGTTTGTTCAACTAACCACTGTTAAGCAGTTCCTTTGAAGGATGGATGAACCTAGCCGTTGTATTGGTGCCCGATTGTGCTACTCAGTACCTAGTCTAGAGTTTTTATATTTTAGGACAGATGAGTACCTGTTTTATTTAAAGATTACATTTGGATAAATTAAAATGTGACATGTGATGCTGGATTGTGTGCCAATGGAGAAAATGGTTTGATAAAGCGATGACTGTTGTGTAAATATTGCTGGAGGAAGCTACTCCGATGATGGTTTTACTCAGTCCTGTGTGGCAGAACTGTGACTCCACCTATGCCAGAGAAGAACCCAGTCACAAACTATCTACAACAGGTTTTTCAAGCATTGACTAATTGCAGAGGTGTAATCCTAGTGACCACCCAAACCAGAACTGAAATGGCTGTGAAATCTAACCGCCTTTTTTCTTTTTCTTTTTAAAAAAAATAATTTTTATTAAACATTTTTTTTAAAAAAAAGATTTTTACAATCTACTTATATGACAGTTATCCCATATCATTTTACATCTGTTTCAAATCCGTTTGTCTCTTTTCTGTTTACAATTTACTGTACATATAAATCCATCCTTGCGTAGTTTTTCTCTTTATATAAAGCAAGTGTTTTCCTTACTTGTGTCAATTATACAATAGTACTGTTAAATACAAAGATATTTCATTACTACAATTCCTTAGCACCTTTCTTACTTCTATACCTTAATTTTAATCATTCATAACCTATACGTCTATTATTTAACCATTTATACCAATCGTCCCATGTCCTATAGTATTCTGATTCTTCTTTATCATTCATTTCTTTTGTAAGCGGATTCTTCTTTAACATTCATTTCTTTTGTAAGCCTGTCCATCTCTGCACACTCTAAAAAAAATTTAATCACACAATCCTCTGACGGTATTTTGTTGTTCTTCCAATTCTATGCAAATGTTATTCTTGCTGCTATTATGATATGTAAAATTAAATATTGCATCTTTTTATCCTGGTTCCCTGTAAATATCCCTAGTAAAAATAATTCCGGTTTCATTTCTATGTGTTGGCTAGTTATCTCTTCAATCCATTTCTTTGTCCTTTGCCAGTATTGCTTTGCTTTGGGACATGACCACCACATGTGGTAGTATGTTCCAGTATTGTATTTGCATTTCCAACATTCTGACAATGTGTTGGGGTACATTTTTGCAATCCTTGCTGGTGGAAGATGCCATCTGTAAAACATTTTATAAATGTTTTCTTTATATGCAACAGACTTCATCATTTTATAGCTTTTGCTCCAGACCTTCTCCCATTTCACCACACAACTTTTCTTTCTTCCAGTGTGGGAATCTAGCTGCTTTTATAATGACCACGCACGAAAATGTGACAGCCACCCAGGCACAGAACTCAAGCACAAGTTTCAGAATTTGCAAGAACATTTAACGCATTTCTCAGTAACTCCCATACACAACGTACTTGAAATAAACACTGGGTTTTCTCTGGAAGTCTTGAGGAAGGATGAGGTTGCAAATAGTCGGAAGTGAGATAGGAGCAGGAAAGCCCAACATTTTAGCCACCAGGACTACAGTTTAAAACAGATTTACAAGATAGATGCTTCAGGAAAAAGAAAGTTTGGGCTGGACTAATAAAAGAGCATCATGGAAGGAGACATGATTTTCAGAATCTGGGGCTAGGAAGAAGTGAGAAGGTATTCTGTTTGTCCTTGTATAAGTGCACATAAGTCCATTTTGGATGGCCCAAGTGCAGGCAGGATAAGAAGAAATAGGTATTACCTATTAGCATTTGCACCTATCATATTGCAAAGCTTATATCCCAGATGTTTCCTTATTAAATATTTTTCTGAGCTTCGTCCAGCTATTATACAACCTTGCCAATATTTACAATTGTTTCCTTAAATGCTTCAGAGATCTCTTCACTCAAACCTACTTTCATTGTTAGTATTGATTGGCTTTCTTTTTAGCCAGCAATCTTCCAGTGCTTTCATTTTGATCTTTTTTGAAATATATTTTGTACAAATGCACATTCCCTAAGACCATGATGGCGAACCTATGGCACACGTCCCACAGGTGGCACGCAGTGCCCTCTGTGGTCACGTGAGCTGTCGCCCTAGTTCAGCTCCACCGCACATGCACCTCCTGCTGGCCATGTCTCTGCCACACGTGCGGGGGGCGGGGCGCACACGGGGGGCCGCATGCGTATGCACAGGGGCAGGGGACATGTATGGGGGCCGCACGCGCATGCGTGGGGGGAGGGGTGCATACATGGGGGTTTGGGAAACGCGCACACGCATTCGTGCGCATGTGCATGCACTTTGGACACTCGGTCCGGAAAAGGTTAGCCATCACTGCCCTAAGAAAACAAAGTCAGATATCTTTGTATGTGAACCAGGCCATCGTATTTAGCCACTGTGTGGGTGGCTTTTCTTGAACCACTGTGATTAATAATTATAGTTTGTCTGTGATTTAGAGCTTCCGTGGGTGTGTGGTTTTGCCTGTGCTTGTAATGGCTACCTTTTAATATCTGTACATTTTGCTTATATATTTTTCAGTCTTGTTTGGGGTGGGTTATTTTTTTAACAATCATAGTTAAAGAAATATTCAAAACCAAATAATTGGCACAATATACCAAATCATGAATTAACCATTAGACATGATTTGGCATGGTACTCTACCGTAAAATATAGTTGGCTAATTTGTGGCACTAATATATGGTATGAACATAGCCAGGGAGTTAATTATCTAGATAGACTAAACTGTTTGAAAACACATTTCATATATAATTGAGCAAATGTAGACAAGCCATGTCAATTATACCATTATAATTCTCACCATAATCTCCAAAATAGTTAAAATAAAAGAATAAACTTAATTTTCCAAGATGATCCTGTTAAGAGTCATGAAGAAATCTAATAAAAATAGTGACACTGAAATGAAATGCAAAATTATGTCATTAATGGCAATGTCTCTGAAAGATAACATACAATGCAGATTGCAAAAAATGTAATTTCATTATGTACAAAACATGCTGACGATTTAAAAAAAATATTTTCTGAGGTATAAACTTTATTACATTTATATATACAGTAAGTACAAGCAGTGATCAAGGCAGCAGATAATCTATTGGTTTTTGGATTTACAGAAAAATAAAAAGACTCATGGAATATCCGTGGGTATCCGCAATAATTCTTCAACTTCTTCTTGTAAAGCCTCAGTCTTCTCAGCCAGGAGCATCTGCATTCAAAGACAAAAAAAGTCGAACAACTTTGTACTGTAGTATATTTACTGTGGATCTGAGACCCCATAGCCCCCAAGGTGACTTGTACAGCATTCATTTGTCTGTGGAGATTCTCAGTCATCCGGGTCATGGTTGTCCCAAAGGCGCTTTTTTCAAGAGGCGACTGGACTTTCTGGTTTTTCTTTGAAGACGTTTCGCTTCTCATCCAAGAAGCTTCTTCAGCTCTGACTGGATGGTGGGGAATGGAAGGATTTATACTCCTTGCAGACAGCTGGTCATTTGCATTCTTTGTATAAATCCTTCCATTCCCCACCATCGAGTCAGAGCTGAAGAAGCTTCTTGGATGAGAAGCGAAACATCTTCAAAGAAAAAACCAGAAAGTTCAGTTGCCTCTTGACAAATCACCTTTGGGACAGCATTCATTTCTTAGAAGGCTCATTGGAGCAGAGACTAGACTGAACCTTAATACTTACGAGGCCTCCAACTTTATTTTCTCCCAGATCAATCAATGCTTCCATTTAGGTTAAAAAAACACACCAAAGCACTTGCTTTATTTGCAACAAAGGCAAAATCTGCCATGTATTTAGACCTCATCCACAATCAGTGCAATTGCACTGCACATCCTAGCAACGTATAAGATCCCAACTACTGATCCTCGTAACGAAGGATTGTCTGTTTTTAAAGCAACACACACAGTTCATCACAGATATCAATATATACCATATTTTTCGGAGTATAAGACGCACTTTCCCCCCCTTAAACGAGGGTGGAAATGTTGGTGCGTCTTATACACCGAATACAGCTATTTTTAGCCTCCCAAAGCCCTGCCCCGTGCAAAAACGGGTGCGCAGAGGGTTTGGGAGGTCTGCAGAGTGCTCCTGGGGACTGGGGGAGGGCAAAAACGCCCCCGTTTTTACAAAAAACGGGTAAAAAATGGCCCATTTTCCCACAAAAACGGGGTGCGCAGAGGGTTTGGGAGGTCTGCAGAGTGCTCCTGGGGACTGGGGGAGGGCAAAAACGCCGTTTTTGCAAAAAACAGGTAAAAAATGGCCCGTTTTCCCACAAAAACGGGGTGCGCAGAGGGTTTGGGAGGTCTGCAGAGTGCTCCTGGGGGCTGGCAAAAACTTTTTCTTACTTACCTCTTTGAAATCTTGGTGCGTCTTATACACAGGTGTGTCTTATAGTCCGAAAAATACGGTATATCTCAAAAAGCAGCACTGGACTTCATCCCAACTGCCCCAATCCATAAGACTTAGAATAGCCATTTAAACAGTGACAGGATGGCTACTGGCCAAAAATGGAGATTATTTTCATCCTGATTTCTACCGAGGACTATGTAAGACCTCTTCCCACTTAAAATAGAAGTTGGTCCAGAGTGTCTCACTATTGCTTTACTTACCTTTGCAGATGAAACTATTTTCCTGGCCTGAGTTCTGGACATATGTACAACACTCTTGACTAGAAGTTCTGGATCTGCATTGGCCAAGTGAGCTAAAGTTTTATAGCCTAAGTTGTAGAGTTGCTTGGCTCGAGCCTGTGAAGCAGTGGAGAAGCTAATTAAAGGAGAGAGCTAAACAATGGTTCAAGACATTACACATTAGGGGTGTCCAAGCTTGGCAGCTTTAAGACCTGTGGACTTCAATTCCCAGAATTCCCCAACCACAACAGACCCACAATGTCTCTCTGCTGAAAAATAAATAGCTGCTAGTATCTATCTTCACCCAGATCTGCAAAGCAGAACTTGATCTCCAATTGCTAATGAGGCAAAAGTTGAAGGAAAAGTACTTCTGATTTCAGGTGTGAGATTTACATTGAAGACACCTGTCAATGTGCCATTCCTCTCTGCAACTAGAAAGTTTCAGGAAGCACAGGTGGTCCTCGACTTATGTCCACAATTGAGCCCAAAATTTATGTTGCTAAGTGAGGCAGTTAAGTAAGCTTTGCTTCATTTTACAACCTTTCTTGCCACAGTTGTTAAGTGAATTACTGCGGTTGTTAAGTGAATCTGGCTTCCCCATTGATTTTGCTTGTCAGGAGGTTGCAATGATCCCGGGACTGCAACCGTCATAAATACGAGCCAGTTGCCAAACCTCTGAATTCTGATCATGTGACCATGGGAATGCTGCCATGGTCATAAGTGTGAAAAATGATCATAAGTCACTTTTTTCAGTGCTGTTCAGTCACTAGATCAGGGGTGTCAAACTCGATTTCATTGAGTGCCGCATCAGGGTTGTGTTTGACCTTGGGGGAGAGGGGCGGGGGGCGTGGCCAGGGGGGACATGGCCAACTCGACATCCGTTTTTGCCCGCGATGGCCTCTTGCAGCCCTCTGCCAGCGAAAACGGAGTTTGGGAGAGCCGCGTGCGACCCTCCCGAGTTCCATTTTCACTGGCAGAGGCACCGCGGGCCGGTCCTTCGCTGCTTCCAGGGCGGCCCCGCGGGCCAGATCTAAGCACCCCATGGGCCGGATCTGGCCCGTGGCCCTTGAGTTTGACACCCCTGCACTAGATGAACTGTTGAAAGTCGAGGACTACCTGCAGTGATCAACCAGAAGAAATTTTAGAAGTTATCCTTACATTCTGCTTGGATTTCTGAAAACCTTCACGGTTAACCTATTTGTAAAAACAATTCATATAAACTGTCAAACTAGGTTTTACTAACCTCCAAAACTCCCGCCACCTCCATAAGAGGAATAAGTTCTGCTTTAACACAATAGCTTAGTCTCTTGGTAAGTTCTGGCAGGAGAGCTTTATAAACCCAAAACTCATCCAGCTCCTGATAAGAAAACACATTAGCAACATTTCTGTTGGTCAATTTTATTTAGAAAGTTATCAATCTTTCTAAATAAAATTTAGAAGCAGGAGGAGAGAAGCAACTTAGAACTAAGGAGAAATTTCCTGACAGTTAGAACAATTAATCTAAATGTTTCCAATGGATAAAAGGATTAAATCGGGCCCTACATATTTGGATGTTACAATGTGATAACATCTTTCATGTTGTGATAACGAAAGAAAAATCAGCTCCTGGAGAATGTCAATACATTACTATATTCGCAAAGGGGCAATTTTATTTTTGCAAGCCACCCAGAGTCACTGAGAGCGAGTGGGCGACCATATAAATTTCAATCAATCAATCAATCAATCAATCAATCAATCAAATAAAATATCAGAAAGATTGATTTCAAAATGAGATACACAAAATTACAAGAAGTCCATGAGTCTATTATTTTCAATTTGAAAATGGTTCAGCAGGAGAGCAAAGTAATACACTGATAATTGGTTCTAAATTTAAGAAGTGAAATGTATGAGACTATTACCAAAGTAATGAATGATGTTTTTGCCTTGCAGTGAATTATTTAGCAGTTGTACGTTACCTCACAAAAATGGAAAACTGAGGAGGAGAATGAAGCCGCTGAATTGAGAAGAGATTGAACAAATCCTCGCGGTATATTAAATTTTTCTGACACGTCCCATATGTTGGTCTCTCTTAACAAGGTATGAAGGATGAGGGACAGGTAAAGTCTATTAACAGTATTACTATCCAGTTCCTAAGAAGATACCAAGTTCATAAAGAAACTGAAAACAACATAAAAAATATATTTTGCAAGCTTCTATTTCTTTAAGTTCCTTAAATAATTACAGTATATTTCAAAATGTAGAAACAATGAAGCGTATATCTAAGGGACATAGTTACACTCATTTCCAAAATAGAATTTGCAATATAAATAAGGGAAATATAACTGTAGAATTGTTCTGCTGATTCTGAGATTACAGTTAAAAACATTTTCCTGCTAATTTATTCAATATATACAATTAGTTTAATTCTTTTGTATTTGTACTATTCTTAGATCATGCATCCAAATTTTGATCATTAGATCATGCATACATAAGATTACAATTGAATTTCACCTTTACTTCAATAGCATTAGCACTTAGACTTATATATCGCTTCACAATGCTTTACAGCCCTCTCTAAGCATAGTTTACAGAGTCAGCATTATTGCCTCCAACAATCTGGGTCCTCATTTTACCGACCTAGGAAGGATGGAAGGCTGAATCAACCTGGAGGCGGTCATGATTGAACTGCCAAACAAGCCTGTAGTCAGCAGAATTAGCTGCAAAACTGCATTCTAACCACGGCGCCTCGGTGGCAAGGAAGTAAAGCTGCATTACTATTACTATTAGTCTTCTCATCGTTCCTATCACCCATCTCCTCCCACTTATGACTGTATGACTGTAACTTGTTGCTTGTATCCTTACAATTTATATTAATATTGTTTCCTGATTGCTTATTTGTACCCTATGACCATCATTAGGTGTTGTACCTCATGATTCTTGACGAATGTATCTTGTCTTTTTATGTACACTGAGAGCATATGCAACACAGACAAATTCCTTCTGTGTCCAATCCCACTTCGCCACTAAAGAATTCTATTCTATTCTATTCTATTAGTGGTCCTCACTATTTTTGTATAGAAAAGGTCTGTTTATGGCAGCATTTTGTTGAAGATGTAATAAGGATAATACAATTTCTATTTCAATTATGCTATTCTATTCTATTCTATTCTATTCTATTCTATTCTATTCTATTCTATTCTATTCTATTCTATTCTATTCTATTCTATTCTATTCTAGGCAACATAACAGCTTTTTCTCTCTCCCACAGACACTACCAATTGTAGCTAGAGCAATAACGACAATCCCCAATGAGTGTCACTCGATGTGTTTTATGATACATCAGCATGGAGATTTCAACATGGGATTCTCCAGTATTTCAGTAATCCTTGCAATATTTTCAAAATCCTCTTATTTAGCTATTGCTACTTTAACAAGGAGCTTAAATGGCAAGAGAAAGTGGGGAAGAGAAGGAAGAGAAACTTATGATCACTGAAATAAATAATCATAAGTGTATTTTTCTGGCGGTCATTCAGATACAACGTTTAATAAACAAATGCTTCTCTTACATTCTTGATGGCTTGTCCAGATGCCTTTTTGGTAATAAAGCTCTCTGGCACCCCAACAGTGCTGGTTACTTGTTGTTCTATTGGACTTAGTTGATTGAACTAAAACAAACAAACAAACAAATTATAATCAGCTAAAGTTAAGCAAATAGTAACGATAGGACACAATCTATCCTATTCTACATGACAAATACTAAAACTGAGCTGTTGTATTTATTCAGCTTCAAGTAGGGGTGAATGCAAAGATATGTGCATCCTGGTGGGAAGGATATGGGTGGCTAACAATGTCAACATTACATAATACCCAGAAATGTATTAAAAAATTAAAAAATAAAAAAGATAAGAAACCAGAACTTAGAAACCTGTACCAGCAAACTTCACCTTCAGCTGTAATACACTCACCTCCTAAGCGAGATGGAACAAAAAGTCTTTATCATTTTCCTGAAGCTCAAGAGGGGTGAAGCAGACTGAATTTCTGCTAAGAGGGATTTCCACACACAATAGGGGAAGCTACTGAAAGTGGCCACTTGTAAAAAAAAGCCGGGCAAGTGACAATCCTGTAGGTAAGTCTTCTCTGTGATGGCACTGGCATCCCGAATTGCCTATCCTTCTTCCCCAGGTGTATAACAAAGACCAAGATCTTCCCTTTGGGCCATTTTGTGCTGTCCTTGATTAAATGATCTCGGTTTTCGCTCTCCTTAGGTCAGGGGTCTGCAACCTTGGCAACTTTAAGACTTGTAGACTTCAACTCCCAGAATTCCTCAGCCAGCCAAGCTGGCTGAGGAACTCTGGGAGTTGAAGTCCACAAGCCTTAAAGTTGCCAAGGTTGCAAACCCCTGCTTTAGTAGTTAACCTGATTGTTTCAATGAACTTGTGTTTCACAGCAGTATTTTGTCATTTTAATCACTCTATCTCAGTTTTTTAACTTGCACACTGCTTTGAAATATGATTGTACGGGACTGGTATATACATGTATTAAATAAATGAACACATATTAAATTGGTTAGTATTGCACATATGTTTTCCCCATAAATAAAAACACTTATGATGTATTTGGTAAAATCTGAATCTCTGCATAAAAGCCCTTAATTTTTAACTTATAAGGTAAAAAATATCTCCCAACAGCAAACGAACTTTCAAAAGATCTAAATCCTGTATCTGCATGATTTTAACTTCTTTATTTAGCCTGTCAGTAGCATACGTATAAATCAATCCATTTCATTTATACTGTAATGAGAGTGCCAAGGAGACCAAACACACAATTTTTGTATAGAAAGAGAGGTTATAAAAAAAAAACCAATCAAGAATCTCTTCCCAATGAAATTTAGTACCACAGAAGACAGTGTTTTAATTATCCTGGTGTTGTTAGGAATACTCCTTTCTATTATTCTAGACTTAGGGAGAAGATACCCAATGATGCTTTTTTTGGGGAAGCATCTTACCTGTTTAAAATAGACCATCCAATTTGGGCTACACTGGGGAATCATATCATAGGGTGTTATCAGGTAGATCAAATGAAGGTAGCTTTCAAGTATTAGCCCCTCAAGTCCTTTCTTCAAGTCTGCGTAGAGGGTGTCACAGTGTGCCAATTCAACTGATCCTAAGATAGGATTAAAATTAAGGATTACATGCAATCTGCATCCTGAGGTGAGTAGAGGCATCCACAGGATCTGACCCTAAAACAATGAACGCAGGGTCATGCTGTAAGCTCCACCCTTTCTCCACCCGGGACAAGGCAGGAAAGCCACACAGCCAGCTGAGAGTTCAAACTCCCCTTTAATGCTCCAACTTTCCCCCAAACGCTCCCACGTTATGCAAGTCCCGGAGCGAAGCGCTCACACACACACACACACAGAGCAGCCCCTGGCTGCGAGTAGTCCAGCAAAATGCTGTTAGCACAACGGCTTCAAAGCAAGAAGTCCAGCAAGGCAAAGGAACAAGGAAATGAATCCGCGAAGCAAGGAAGAAGCAAGGAGTCCATGAAGCAAGGAAGAAGGCAAACAGTCCTGCAAACGCTAGACTCGGCAACGGCACATAAAACTCCACAAATTCAGTGTTTGTTCCCAACAAACGCCCCTCCCCACAGTGTCTCCTTAAGTCTCAGTCCCCAGGTGTGCCTCGTCCTGCATCCCTCCGAAGCCAATGAGGCCGCCCCCTCGATCTCCGTTGGCCCCAGCTCCGGCTCGTCCTCTTCCTCCGTGGATTCAGGCTCCGACAGGGGCATGACACTTTCTTATGCATGCACAAAAGGGGTGGAGCTTGCACTGCCCCGTGACTTTCATCATTTCCTCCCTCTACCCCGTGACCTTCCCGTGGATACTTCTGGAAGTGACCACTTCATTCTGCTTATTAGTAAGGCCGATTCTGCTTAACTTCATTTTAACCAGTAACGCAAACAGCTTTTACCTTTGAAGGTAGCTCGGCCCAACTGAGTGATCCCTAGATTATTCTGACAGTTCTCTTCGCCGTCAGAATTTTCTTTCTCTTTTAGCAGCCCATTTTGTTTCAGCCATTGTAATGCTTCCATTGTTACATCCCGCAGGCTCTTGTTAGACAGGAGCTGTGGCTGTGTACTAAGTAAGGTGGCACACATGAACTGGTAAATTTCCTCAGGATTGTTTGCTATCTGTAACAGAATACCAAGAGTCAAATATTAAACTAACTAAAGGCTTAGTTTGAGAGAAAAACAATTTACAGCCATGACAGAAGATAATTTTATCATTAGTTGTTTTACTTAAGAGAGTAAAAGGAGCCTTGATGGCACAGTGGTTAGAATGCAGTATTGCAAGGCAAACTCTGCCCACAGCCTGGAGTTTGATCTTGACAGGGCTCAAGGTTGACTCAGCCTTCCATCCTTCCGAGGTCGGTAAAATGAGGAGCCAGATTGTTGGGGGCAATAGGCTGACTCTGTAAACCGTTTAGAGAGGGCTGTAAAGTGGTGTGTTATTGCTATTATTTCTAAGTTCTTACTTACCAACTGCTCTCTTTGATTTATCACTAAAGCATTGTAACTGAAAATTAACATTTTAGAATTACCAACCTTTAAACCAACCACCGATAAGAGTAAACTTCGGATGCCCTTGTTGGATTCAAGCAGAAGACTGCTGTAACAGCTTTCTAGGGGACTGGTTATTAAATTTTGAACCTTAAAACAAATTTATAGCATGTATTAATGAAACATAGTAACTGTGGAAAAAAAGTTATGATTCTGACATGTGTTTATAACATTATGAAATGCCTGCTCCATTATATCCTGAGCATTATTTTAATTATCTCTCGCAATTAAAGCCTTGCTCTGTATTGTCTCACCAGTCCAAGTCATTTATTATTAGGAACATTATCTTCTCAAAGGTAGCCCTATGTTTTTGCAGTATCTTTTCTCAAGATACATAACTATGCATTCACACTTGCTTTATAGTGACTGCATTGTAATACCAACCTATTCAAGAAGATGCGGGGGAATAGGAAAAAGACCTGCTTTTAAGTTTTTGTGACGCGAGACTACTTAATTGTTTTAATTAATGAATAAATACAATTGTCCTTGAATGCCACGATCCTGCGCTAAATTGATGAAAAGAGGGCACACTTTCTACTAAAGCAAAGAAGCAAACATTTGTAAACTTAGGTTATGATATTACTTGGCAGTGACATAATTATGAGGAACTTATTTGTCTTTCTAAAGCAGGAGTGTCAAACTGGCGGCCCATGGGCTGGATGCGTCACGCAAAAATGGCAAAAATGTCGCGATACATCATGTGATGCGATCGAGTTTGACACCCGTGTTCTAAAGTGAAGCTATCTTTAAATGTACTTAGTAAAAGAAGAAATAAATTATTTCAGACTAAGGCCTTATATATTTGAACTCCTCCCACTACTATTTAATCAATTAATCCTGATGACTTAGAAATCTCAAATTGGCCATTCTTTTCACTTAAGTTACCAGTTCTTTGTCTTTCTCTTGTACAATCAGAATACTTTCACCAGCCTTGTCAATACCAGCACGACCAGCTCGGCCAATCATCTGTTTATACTGGTTCTTCTTCAAGAAGTCTGTAGCAACATACGGCGCTCTTAAAATAACCCTGTGGAATCCATGAACATATACTTTAATTATTTCTCACTTATATCCATTTTTTTTCTTTCCTCATTAAGGAAAAGTGCTTGAAAATACTTTTAAGGTAATTAATGTAAAAAGAAGATTTTACTGAACATTATTCAACAACAGACGAATCATACAATATTTGAAATTATAAACACTAAAACAAAAAAAAATAACCTCGGTAGAAAGCAGAACCTTTGTTTCGAATGCTTAAAGTGGAGAATGAAATAATGGTCATAATGGAATTATTGCTAATAATGGAATAAAATGGGATATCTAAGCCATAAGAATATTTAAATCAAACGAAGACTTTACTTCAATATGTATCTGTTCTGGAATAAAAGCTAACACAGTTAAGGGATGGAAGTCACCGTTTCCAAATGCCAGCACATGGGCCATCATTTCACTGGCCCAATTGGTGATTACATGTGTATATGGAGGAAAAGGCTACCCACAGGTGTTGGGAGTTACTGCTTGCATATTACCTCCAGTGTGGGGTCTTTGGTGCTTTCTGAACTTGGTTATTTTTTTTTTTGTGCAGACGTTTCATTAGCCAAACTAAGTAACAACATCAGTGCTAGTAAGGAATGGTTATTGGCATCTCTACATTACAGAATACTACTTACTAGAGAAGAGAGCAAAAGAGGGATATTGACTTATGCTTTCAACGTTATCGGAATACTGAACTAAGCATCATTTTTAAAAAAGCAAGCTATGCTCAAAAAGTGCTTATCAATGTTTAGGTTGCTAACACTCTTTCTAGATCATAGTCTTTCAGACTTTGGTGGGATTCACATGACTGAATGTCTGTTTCTAAATAATTCTCTGGAAAGAGAAAAATAGCATTTAGGGAAAGATTTGGTTCTAAACCCTAGTTTTTAATGGGTATGGATGGTTTAAAAAAAAAAAGAAATACTGAATCATTAGAATTTCCACAGCTTCTCTTTGAAACAACCAACTTGGGTACTTAAGGAGGATCACTCAGCTCTTGGGTCATGCCACAAGATCGCTTTTTGTGGATTCAGTGAAAGAAACGTTAGAATTTTTACCATATTTCACGCGATGGACATTAAAAAGAAAAGCCAGTACTACAACCTTCGAGCGGGCAGGTTCACTCCTGCAGCAAGCGTAGATGTGCAGGTTAGCAGACAGAGGAGGCCTGAGGAATAAGCCGCTTCTATACATTTCCGCTCATCGCTGGTGAGACCGCTGTGGTGGTAAGCAATTCCAAACGGAATCGTCCGTTTCAAAACCGGGCAAAGTTTTCCACTGCAGATGTTTCTTAACTCTTTTAGAAGATTGTATTTTTCTTTCTCCTTGACCTTTTTAAGGTTTCTAAGGAAAGAAAAGTTAGTATTAGACAAAGGGGTATACTCCTTCTTGGGACTTTGTGCAAAAGCCACTTTTGTTCCAAATATAACAAGTTCTTTTCATTTAGGATGAACGAGGAATGATCAATTACAGCATGCACCAAAAGTTCAAATGTCCAGGTAGTCTTTGACTTATGACTGCTCACTCAGTGACCAAAGTTACAACAGTCCTCCCCAAAACTTACTTACAACCTGATTTTGAAGTTACTGTGGTGGCATGCCCCCTGGGCTCACATGACTGTATTTTCACTTTTACGGCCACGTCCTGTGGTTATGTGACCTTGATTTTTGATGGGGGGGTTTTGGCAATTTCTGGGGGTTACTCTTAATTTCTGGGGGGGGGGGGGGGGGGGGGAAGAGAGCCAGAAATTGGATATAATAGATATAATATATTCACTTAATTACTGCAGCATTTGTGTGATGACTGCAATGTTTACTTAACAACCACTGAAAAAAAGTCGAGTCCAGTCATATGGTGATCTGCTTAATGACCTATGGCTATGATGCACTTAAGAGCCGAGGTGGCGCAGTGGTTAGAGTGCAGTACTGCAGGCTACTTCGGCTGACTGCTAGCTGCAGTTCGGCAGTTCGAATCTCACCAGGCTCAAGGTTGACTCAGCCTTCCATCCTTCCGAGGTGGGTAAAATGAGGACCCAGATTGTTGGGGGCAATATGCTGACTCTGTAAACCGCTTAGAGAGGGCTGTAAAGCACTGTAAAGCAGTATATAAGTCTAAGTGCTATTGCTAAGTGCTATTGCCATAATTCCAGGCTCCATTACTGTTATAAGTCAAGGACTATTTGTCGTCTTCTCCACTGATTAGCTATAATTAAGAGACCGGAAGTGCATCATGGAATATGGTCTCCCTTCCACATCCTGAATTTGAACCCAGCTTCAAATATATCTGGCTGGGGGATGTAACCATTTTCAGCCTGACAATACAAGTTCGTCTTTTGTTTGCCCTTTCCACTTTTCGGACAGAGTGATAAGAACCAGTCTTGTAAAACGTTCCAATTTCCAAAGCCAACAATGATTTGCTGAAAGGAATGAAAGATGGAACAAGGTACAAGAAAGCACCTGACCTGATTTTCATAAGTGTGAATTAGATCAATACGAGAATTCTAAGAAAATCAGAAGAGGCCAAATAAGAGTGCTATTGTCAGCCTTACCAATTAGACCAGACAGGAAACTTGTCCAGATAAGCTAATTCTATTTTAGTATAAAGCTAAACTACCTAAATCTTGCAGGTCAGACAGTATACCGTATTTTTCGGAGTATAAGACGCACTCCCCCCCCTAAAAGTGGGTGAAAATTTCAGTGTGTCTTATAAATCGAATACGGGCCTGTTTTGGGGCTCCCAAACCCTCTGCGCGTTGCGTTTTCGCCCTCCCCAGCCCCCAGCACTCTGCAGTGCTCTACACATCCTGTTTTCGCCAAAAAACGGGCCTGTTTTTGGGCTCCCGAACCCTCCGCGCATGTGCAGAAGCAAAAACCAGCAAAAAATAGAAAAAAAAAAAAGCCAAAAACAAGATGGCGGCGCAGAGTCAAAAAATCAGAAAAAAAATTCCCCCCCAAAAAAAGAAGCTGAAAACAAGATGGTGACGCATGTGCAGTGCCAGCAACTCGGCTTCTGCGCATGCGCAGAAGCAAAAACCAGCAAAAAACAAAAAAACAAAAAACAAACCAACAAAAAAAAAACCCCAACAAAAAACAAAAACAAGATGGCGGCGTCCACGGACCGGCACTGACAGAACCAGCTCCATGACATCACCACCGGTTTACTACCGGTTCTATAGAACCAGTCCGAACCTGGAGGAACCCACCTCTGAAACATACCCTGCAATGCTTTACATTTGCTTAGGATGAAAATGCAATATTTCTGCATCAAATTAACACTGACATCCATGAAAATGTTCATTTAGCATAACGTTTTTCAACCTTGGCTGCTTTAAGCTCTGCGGACTTCAACTCCCAGAATTCCTCAGCCAGCATGGGTTGATTTAGCAATTGAAGCGCACATAGGAGACATACCCGTTTATGTGTTTGCATATCATGCCTGCTACATTTTCACAGTTCTTTTTAGTAGGACAGAAGACAAGGCAGGAGTACTTGGGAATAACCTCTGTGACCAATGCAATAAGATGATCAGGATCTACCTTCTGCAGTTCACTAGAATACTAAAATATTAAGCAAAGTTATTTCTAAATGGAAGCAAATTGTTGTAATCTCAATTCGTCAAAGTATTCATTCTAAACTTCAAGATCTTTAATTGGATACAAAGAAAGCAAATGACCAAACTATCCCTACTTTGATGCCTGACTTTTAAATACTTGCTTTCAATGTGCTTAATCTATTAAATAATTTCTAAAAAGAAATACAAGATAAGCATTTAATTCTTCATTTGGGTTACATCTCCCACTTACGGCAGTAGAATCAAGATCAGCAAAGCATCACAATTAAATTATGTACAAAAAGTGAAGAAATAATTTCAAAACTAAGGACTGTATATCTTGTTTACTTATGATATTTTAGAGTAGGGGGTTCCTAAACATTTTGCCATGATACTTTCCTTTAGTGCAGCATTTCTCAATCTTAGCCATTTTAAGATCTGTGGACTTCAATTTCCACAATACCCCAGCCAGCAATGTATTCTGGGAGTTGAAGTCCATACATCTTAAAATTGCTAAGGTTGGAAAATACTGCTTTAGTGTAATCTTAATACACACACTTCCCCTAAAAACACAAATACAAATGAACAATGAACACAATAAAATAGAGCTTTATTTTAATAAAGAAAACATAAAAAAATTAAAAAGCCAAAATTTGTGCCTCTTCCAGCACCATGACTCATTTGAAATATTTTGGGAAAAGTACATTTATTGTAACAATGTACCCTTAAAAGATTCTTCACGTATCTCCTGGACACTGTCTGCACCTCCTCGAGGAAGGTGTGCTGCACATTTTAAAAGGGAAGCCCCGTTTTAGAGACTGTTATGGTGCTTCGTAACAACAAATGACATGAAAAATGGTTTTGAAAAAGCTGTGTTTGAAAGTGAAGCTGCCGATGGAAAAGGAAAGAAAGAAAGAAAGAAAGAAAGGCCTGCACATTTAGCTGCATTACCTTGAAATCAAGGAGCCGTGAAAACTTAAGGCCATTTTCTGCTTTGCTATCAGTTTCGTAGATGCTGTCCTGTATTTTAACGTATTCTTTCAATTCAACCTATATTATGGAAAGGCACATAGAATAATTAGATTGAATGCAATTGGAAAAGACTGTTTGAAAAGGATGTTTCACACTGCAATCACAGCGACATAAACATATTTAAATCTCACCTTTCCTATGTAAGCGCAAGGGACCACTTATGTGACATTCTGTTATTTTTATGCCTATGAGGTGTTTAGTGTTCAGTGACTGGTCCAAAGCACCGATGACCTCCATAACTGAGGACATGAATTGAAATCTTCTTGATTTCAGTCCGACAACTGAACTACTATACAGATTGTCCTCAACCGGTTGCTTAGTGGACTGGACTAGACTGCCATCTGTCAAAAATGATGTAGGTCTGCTTGGGCAGGGGGTTGGACTAGATGACCTACAAGGTCCCTTCCAACTCTGTTAATCTGTATCTGTATCTGACTGTTTGAAGTTACAATGGACCCCCCCCACAAAAAGGTACTTACAACTTGATTTCAAAGTTACAATGGCTGAACCCCTTTCCGCAGTCACGCTGTTGCCTTTGGGCACTCGGCATGTGACGACACTTGTTTTTTTTGCCTGTTTCTGGCATTTATTTCTGGTTTTCTGGCAAAAAAAATCCATTGTTTTTTGGATTCGCTTAATGACTGGGGCACTCGTTTAACAGCATTTGCTTAACAACCATTGCAAAAAATGTAAAATCAGGTCCAGTCATATGGTGACCCATTTAATGACTGCAATGATTTACAACTTTAATTCTGGGGCAATTATGGTCGTAAATCGAGGACTACCTATAGTTCCTAGATTTTTCTCCCGAGTAAGCACATCTATAGTTCTTGTTGGCTTTTTTAAATATAGCAAACTAGATACTTCCTAGTACAATACAAATTTAATTAAGATGAGCATTTCCCCTACTGTTTTAAGAAAAAAAAACACCTTTATGTTTCTTCTTCTACAAACAGTTGTGACAAGAAAGTAAAAATATTTTCAGGTCTTTCATAAAATAAGTGTAAACATCAAAGTGACTTAACAACAGATCAAACCTACATTTTCAAATCAATTTCTCTATTTTTTGTAAGGTGGACACACCAAATTCTCTATAGAATTTATGAAATCTCTGTTATTATGTAACAATTATTTCTTAGAAAGTTCAATACATTTTTTTAAATTCAATAACATACAGGTCTGAAATTACTTGTGTAGAATTCTGCTTTCAGGAACTGCTGTAAGTCTTCAACATTTCTTAATGTTGCACTCATTCCAATGATCTGAGTTGTTTCTATGCAAAAATGAAACAGAATCAGGCTTAAATGCTAAACATGCATGCTTAAGAATTTAAATATGCAAGAATACATTATTACAAACAAAATTAGTGAAAGAATGTCTATAACTTCTTACATAAAAATATTATGCTTTCATCTCAAGATCGATACATTTTTTTCAACTATATTGAATACTGTTCCAATACAAACAGCATGAAATATATTTCTGAAAGCCTCTAAGAGGATAAAAATTTGTTATTCTTAAAAGCACATACAGTAATGAACTCTTCAAATAGTAATCAATGATAACTAAGTTTTACTGAAATCAATGTGATTTAATTTCTGAATGTAAAGTTATAGGAGTATCCATACATTTTACGCAACTTCTCTCTGCATCCATAGAAAGTGGCAATCAAACAATTGCAAGATGCATAAATATAGAAGAGGCTGTTTTTTTAAGGATTGTATTTCCTTGTTCTTGAAAAAAAGGGTAAGCCATGCATAGTTTGCAAGCCAGAATCTGACCAATGCTGTTTATAATGCTTTATAGATAATCCTCAACTTATCACCACATTTGGCACCAATATTTCAACAAATTTCAGATAAGCCTTTCAAGTTATTTGGGGAGAGTCTTTTTTTCAGTGTCTTTTGTAAGATTTTGAAACTGTCACTCTCCCTTACAATAATTTCATGAAATTTAAGATAATCCTTTCATGTTATGTTTCCCCCAAAATAGGACCTATCTCAAAAATAAGCCCTAGCATGTTTTTTTACGCATGCACCTAATATAAGCCCTACCCCCCCCCGAAATAAGCCCTACTTAAATGCCTGCACAGCCGCCTGCCCATTCTGTCTGGTTGCTCGCGGTGCCGACATGAGGAGGGGGGGGATGGAGCTGCCCCATGCGCCCCGCACCGGCTTACCTCAGGACCCCCACAACCAGGCCATCCACACTCCGACAACTGCCTTGTGCCCACGGCACTGGCGTGTCGCTCGGCTTCCTGCTCCGGTTGAGGCCACAAGCAATAGAAATGGGCCGGCGGCCACGCAGTGTTCTGCTGGAGAAGGCTGCCAGAGCTGCCGCCGCGAGGCAGGTGTTGGGGCATGGGTGGCCTGGCCGCGGGGGCCCTGATGTAAGCCAGTGCAGGGCGCATGGGGCAGCTCTACCCCTTGCCTCGCGGCAGCATCACTGACACACCATGCGGCCTCCTGCCCTGCCGCGAGCAAGCAGAAGAAGTGGGCCTCTTGTACATGGAAAAAAATAAGACATCATCCGAAAATAAGCTCTAGTACTTATTTCAGAGCCCAAAAGAGAATAAGACTGGGTCTTATTTTCGGGGAAACATGGGTATTTGGGGAAGAGTTTTCTTTTCAGGTAAATACAGTGCGTGTCTCTTTTGTAGGTTTTTGAAATAGTCATAACTAACCTATGAGTATACAGTATAGGAAGTTCAGAAGATGTCTTTCCAGATATTATACAGAGTTAACTTACTGCTCGCATATAAAATCTTAGAAAGGGTCATTTCTAGTATCCCGCCACGGCCACCTTCTCCAAGCATATGCAACTTTAAATGAGAAAAAGATATAAAAAAATCACAAAGCTGTAAAATAATTTACGGAGTACAAACAAGTTGGAAACCCAATGTTTTTATCATTGTTTAGTAACAAACCTCGTCAACTACTACTAGACCCAGGGTGTTGATTCTTCCTGCTTCTATCAAGGCATTCACCAGGCTGTGTCCCTTTTCAATAGTAGCAATGTACACGGATTTCTTTTGCCTTCTCTTGATTGGAGGAATCCTTCCTTTACTTCCTGCATATTCTTCCACCAAGAAACCGAGTTCCATTCCAAAACCACAGAAACTCCCAACCTAGAATATGAAGAAAAAAATAGCAATAGCACTTAAACTTATAAACCGCTTCACAGTGCTTTTACAGCCTTCTCTAAGCGGTTTACAGAGTCAGCCTCTTGCCCCCAACAATCTGGGTCCTCATTTTACCCACCTCAGAAGAATGGAAGGCTGAGTCAACCTTGAGCCTGGTGAGATTTGAACTGCCAAATTGCAGGCAGCCGGCAGTCAGCAGAAGTAGCCTGCAGTACTGCACTCAAAAACTGCTGCGCCACCGAGGCTAATTTTACAATGGTACAATTTCACAACAGCAAATAAAATGTAGGCATTTCCTTGGTCGTCAGCCGCCCGACCTCCAATACAGGTAGTCCTGGACTTACGACCAGAATTCAGCCCCAAATTTCCATTGCTAAGTGAGACAGTCGCTAAGTGAATTTTGTCACATTTTACCACCTTTCTTGCCATAGCTGGCAAGTGAAATCATTGCAGTTGTTAAGTTAGTAACATGGTTGTTAAGTGAATCTGGCTTCCCCATTGACTTTGCTTGTCAGAAGGTCACAAAAGGGGAACACGTGACACCCCCCCCCCCCAGGACACTGCAACTGTCACAAACATGAGCCAGTTGCCAAGCATTCGAATTTTGATCATGTGGATGCTGCAACAGTCGTAAGTGTGAAAAACGGCCATAAGTCAATTTGTACAGTGCCATTGCAACTTCTAATGGTCACTAAATGACTAGCTGTAAGTTGAGGACTACCCGTACCACAGAATTGAAATTTCAGCGGTTCAAACCCAGCATTTTTATCCTACCACAACTGGAACCCTCCTGTGGATGGGAGTTAATCAAATGTCATGAGGTGGATGAATATCAAGCTGGTTTTCGCACCTTCTCCTGGACTAAAGCCACGTAAGGCAGGACCATTAAAACATCCATTTGTTTGCAGAGTAATTCTCGAAGAATTAAAATTTCAGCGACAAGTGTTTTTCCACCACTGGTTGGCAAGGAATATATTAAGTTCTTTCGCTTTTGCAGGGATTCAAACGTTAAACAATCATGCTGCCAGTCTGTAAAATTAAAAGGCATTTCTTATAGTCTTCCTTTCCTGGGTGAGCATTCAGTGATTCATGATGAAAATTAATCTGTTTGGGGATTCTAAGAAAACTTGGCAAACTACAGGACCTTTAACAAAAACTCACTTATAAATGGTACTATTTTATAAGTACCTGGGAAACATTTAAAAAGAACTTGCTACTGAAGCATTACCATAGTAGATATATGAAATTAATGTCAGTATTATGAAATTAATGTGGGAGTGGTGCGGTGGCCTAGAGGTGGAGCTCTCACCTCACAATCAGGAAGCTGTGAGTTCGATCCTAGGTAGAGGCAGATATTTCTCTCTCTGGGCGCAATGAGAATATATCTGCTGAACAAAACTCCGCATGTGTGACAGGAAGGGCATCTGGCCATTAAACACTCTGCTAGCTCCATTCAGTTGCCACCCCGCAAGGGATTATGGGGTCATTAAAAGATGATAATGATGATGATGAAATTAATGTCAGTACTATGTTTAAATATGACTGACATTGCACTGACAAACCTGTGTAACTGTAATCACAGTTGTGGCTGTGTTGTAAGTCAACGACTACGTGTAAAATAATTTGGTTTCAGAAACAGAACAAGCAAAGATTGCATCGAACTGGGATTTATCATAGTAGCAAAGGTCACAGCAAACAGAGATTGGTGATATTACCATAAAGCTTCTCAATTCCTCTGATCTGTAGCAGTAGTTCCTTGACTTTGGTGGGTAAACCGTAGAAAGGACCAATGTCTATGAAAGCCAAGCTGTCAGTTGTCTCTGCAACGGCCATTTCTTCAGTTACAATAGCTTCTTTCAGCTGCTTGCTTTTAGAAACCAACGAAGCAGAGGATCTGGCATTCCCAGCCATTGCATTTTTGAGATGGTCTTTGAGACTCTTCCGCCTATCTGGTTCAAACAAAGCAGTTCTCACTGACTTACAGTCTTGTTTATTAGTCTCTGTGTCACTGCGGTACGGCAGATCTGAGAAGTCGAGCTGACAGGGTATTTCTTTTATGACGGTTGCTTTCTGAGAACATTCATCTGAATGTTGACGGAACAAAAGCTGGGAGGACGGAAGGCTTTCTAAATCATTATCCTGAGGCTCTGAGCTATTATCCTGTTCCTTCATCCTTTTCAAAGAATCATATTCTTGTATGTCTCTGGAATTAATTGCAGTGTTTGTCTCCGAAAATACCTGTGCCAGGTTCCTGGCATTTGACATCTGAGTAACTCCACCTACAGGCCGCACAGCAATGTTGCGATCTAAACTGTCAGAATCCAGACTATTTTTACTAAAGTGCATGTGCTTTTGTTCTAAATCATCCATTTCAGTTAAGAAAGAGTCGTTGGCAGAAAAGCTGTCATAGTCTGCAAACATATCATCGCTGTCACAATACTGAAAAAAAAAAAAGGTGAATGAGACTTCTTAATACTAAGCATTTATATCTTGGATAATAAAATATTCGTTCTTTTGGCAAAACATACAACTATGAGGATGAAATAGATTTTGTCATTTTTATCCACTTACGCAGTCCTTCCCAAGGATCTGGGATATGCAGGTGATGTTTTATGGTGTTAAGAGATGTAAGCTGGTCTGAGTAAAGCGGCCATCTGTAATTGACT
>QLTV01010983.1:501327-518530 GCA_003457575.1 Thermophis baileyi | reverse complement strand
CCCACTCTGTTCTTCTGTTATAATGGAGTCTCCCAGCCTCGAATCTTCTCTGTATGTACCTCCGGCTTCGGCTCCTCCAGCTCTTCCTCGCCTTCGTCCGAGTTCAGTTTCTTGCGGGCCGGCGGGGAAGTCGACCGGGACCGGCCTCGGCAATTTATGCCGGGCGAATCCGCCCCTTGACCCGGTCGCTGTCGCCTCCGCCTCCTTCGCACCTGCGTCCTTCTCCTGACAGCCCCACCGCCCTCCATGGGAAAAACGGTATAGCCCTCCCCGGGCTCAACCCCCCCTCGGGTCAGCCGGTGCTGCACCAGACAGGCAGGTGCAGAATTGGGCCGCTTCTTACGAGAGGCAGCGACTCCATTTTCTCTGATTTCCCCCCCCCCCCCTTTTTCGGGAAAGGAACCGTCCGCCTCTGAGCGAGGACTGTACCATCTACTAGAAAAAGGGTGCAGGGTTTCATTAACGCGGGACCCCGAAAAGGCACTTCCCGCCCTCACGCCATATTGATGGTGAGCCCATGAGCTTCCGATCAGTGAACTCCAACTCCCGGCATCCTTCGCATTGGGCGGCCATGACGGCAAAGGCTGATGGGACTTGGGTTCGAACCAAAAAAAAATAATAGAGAGAACTGGGATGAATCACGTGCTTCTATGACGAAAGACCTCCGGATTGGTTGAGCGGAAGGGAACTTCCTTGAAAGGATTGGCTAGCCGCTAGCGAACTCTATTGGCCGTTGGAGCAGCCGCGGTTGAGGCGCGAAACCTTTTCTTTCCTCAAGCCGGACGTGTTGTGAGGGGGACTTGGTTGGACGTTACTCTCCTACCCGGGCTGTACCGGAAGCTTGCAAGGGAAAAAAAATGGCTGCCGTGGTAAACTTGGTTTCTTCTCCCAAGATTTCGGGGAGATTTTATTATCTCTTCGCCGCTGTAAGAAACGGAATCGGTGCGCCTGGCCCGGGTAAGCGAAGAACAACCCTGCGGAACCTGCGAGGAAGATCATGATAATCTTTTCCATGTGGTTGAGCCATTAATTTAAGATAGGACAGGATAGGATAGGAAAGGAAAGGAAAGGAAAGGAAAGGAGGAAAGGAGGAAAGGAAAGGAGGAAAAGAAAGGAAAGGAAAGAAGGAAAGGAATGGAATGGAATGGAATTCAGGCATTTAAGCGAAGAGATGCGAGTTGTTTCACTCGCTCATCCTTTCTAATTTGTTTGCCAACCCTATCTGGACCCTTGCCCATTAAAACGAGAGAAGCTCAACAACGGAATTGTCTCTCCAGAGAAGCATAACTAGCCCCGACATTAGCATGATTTCGGCGCCCCTTTTCTATTTTTTCAGGCTTTTTAATTGGCCTTATTATTTTGAATGACCACCTTGGCAGCTGTCATTTTCATTTTGCATTGTATTTAATTTTAATGTATATGTATTTAGTTAAAGTGTTATCTTTTTATTGCAGACTGACTGCCCAGAGACCTTAGGCTATAATAATAAATAATTACAGATATTGTAAGTAAAAAAGGGCCAAATGTGAATTTTGGAAATTAATGCATCAAAATGACACCTGTTGCAATTATCTAGTTTGGATGTTATGAGCCTTTGCTGGAGGCATATCTTGCAATAGAATAATAAAATAGCTTTTGTTGTTAACAGGCTTTGTAAATATGGTCTACTATGTAGTTTACATTATACTCTTTTCTCTGTCCCTCCACAGCTTTTTTTTTTTTTTTTACATGACGTACCTTGGATTGATCCAGAAGGGCTGTTTTTATGTTCTTTCACATACTATTATTTTTCAACTATATTGTTTGGGTTATGCATTTTTAAATGGCTACTACAACACAGTCATTAATTTGTCCATAAAAGCTATTAGTAACTTTTTTGGACGCCTAATATGAAGTAAACCGTTTCTGCTGCTATTGCTGGAAGAACAGACACACACTTCTCTATGCCTAGTATTGAAACGTAAGCTTTACAAAATCTTAGGGTAGTTTTTAAAAGTTGCCTTCTGACTATCAGCTTTACTGAAGAGACTTAGATCACACTCTATGAGCTTGGTATCTGTAGTGAAGACAGCTATCAAGTCTTCATCAGTCTGTATCTTTTTAATAATGCTTCTGGAGGGAATTTCTCCCAATATGGCTGAGAACAAGCAAGCCAAGCCTTCTTACTTATTTGCAGGCTATTCTTCCACTAGCTTGCATGGGGTTGCTTTTTGTTTATGGTAGCTAGCCATATGATTAAATGCAAACCTGAGCTATCAGCATTTTTGCTAGTTTCAAATACATCATTCATGCGTCCATCTCAGTTTTTTTATATTGATGACAAGGAGGTCAAAAAGGAAAGAGATCTTCAGGAAGTCAGCTATTTCTGTTCAGTTCTTTATTTGGCTGGTTAGTATCTTTTAACAGGTTTGTACTTTTGTATTTCTTTTCAGGTAGATCATGGAAACAAGAGAGTAGTTCATATAATGAACAGGAATCGGATCAAGCTGATATGGTAAGATCCTACTATAACATACTTAAACTCCATGGATTGTTAAATATTTCACACAGAATGTCAGAATATAGTGAATAAAGTGCTTCTAATATATGTGTTATTAATTTTAAAAAAGAAATAAATGTGGTTGCACTTTCCATAACTCATAGGGACCAATATAAAATAGCTACAAATAGAATGGGGATACGTTTCTAATTTCTTCCAATAAAATTGTGAAAGGTTGATCCTAAATTTAGAGAGATATTGCAGATAAACACATTGAAAAAGGACATATAGGACATTATAGTTACACCAGTTTGCAACCTCAATATTGTGTCATTATAGCCAATCTAAATACAAGTAGTTTTAGCCCTCTTGTGGAGTTGATTTCCTGGTTTGGTCCATCTAGTGGGGCTGACACAGTTTGTGCAGAAAGATGCCTTCCTTGCTGAAGGACTTCAGAATAGAAAGAGCTGGAAAAAAAATAATACTAAAATTCCTGTCGTTTCAGCCTGTTTCAATGGAAAACCCCTATAAGGAGCCTCCTAAAAAGTGTGTCTTATGTGGTGTAACTGTTGACTACAAGAATATACAGGTAAATTAATAACTTCTATAGGAAACAGCAGAAATTGTTTCAAGATTCTGTTGGCCTAGATACCAGGAGACTGGGAATTCTAGACCTCCGGTAGGAATGAAAGCTGGCTGGGTGACTTTGGGCCAGTCACTTTCTCTCTCCTGGAACCCGCCAACTGAAATTACCTGGCCGCAGGAGTCCCTAGCATGCCCCTTCTGCTGGTGTGGGTGGGATGGGCTAATCCCATCGGGATGAGTTGATTTTTCAGGTAACCTGGATCCATACCACGAAGAGCTTTAAAGGTGACAACCAGCACCTTGAACTGGACCCAGAAGCAAATTGGCAACCTGTGGAGCTCGCAAAACGATGTAACATGGGCCATTGTAGGGCCCCCCCTGCCCCCAAAACTGCCCATGCAGCTGTGTTCTGCACCAGCTAAAACTTTCTGGATACACTACATGTTTTGTTTTATTCATTTTTTACTCAGGGGGTGCCTTGTTTTCTTGTCTATAATTGTTTTAATTTAGTATTATATTTTGTAAGCAGCCCAGGGTGTGTTGCAGTGGGTATAATAAATTTAAATAATTAAAAAAACCCTATTTAAATCTACAAGTGAAAAATGAAGACAGACAAATCATGTATTGTTGTAGCATAACAAATACAGGCGGGCCTTGCTTAACAACCAATGGCTCAGTGAACATTTGAAGTTACAGATCTCCCAAGTTACTTATAACCTGTTTTTTGATGTTCTAACAGCTGTACATGCTCATGTGCACGCCCCCCCCCCAGTCACATGATTGCAATTTTCTACAGTTTTTGCCAGTTTCCAGCATTTACTTCGTTTCTGGCAAAAATTTCCCACTGGTGAAAAAGAGATTGCTTAACAACCACAGCATTCACCTAATGACTGCTGCAAAAAAGGGCATAGCATCAAGTGCACCCACTTAATAACTGCCATAGCTCAATTATTGTTGTACGTTTCTTGCTGGCTAGATGTAGCGACTCTTAAGGCTTATACCAATGTGAACCCACTTTCTTACTATTAAGAAATAGCTTGACAATTTTTGCTTAATCACAAAACTATGGTTAAAAAGATGGAATATGTGACTCTGCTCCCACTCGTGTATCTTGTTTGATAGGGTGCATTTTGCCCATAACAAACCTCTATGCTACAATCGACCCCAGTGTTCCAAATCAAACTGCATATTTTAATTACATAGGTAAATAGTTATTGTGTATACCATGGCCATCCAGAGTAACTAACAGAGAGGTGTTAAATAGTAGTATAAAACCAGATACATCACTAGAAGCTAAAATCATGACTACGTCTGATTTACTTTGGCCATGTCATACGTAGAAATTCATTGGAGAAGGGAATAATGCTAGGTATGGTTAGGGCAGGGGTATCAAACTCAAGGCCCGGGGGCCGGATGTGGTCCACAGGGTGCTTAGACCTGGCCCGCAGGGCCGCCCTGGAGATAGTGAAGTCAAAACAGAGCCCACGAGGGTTCCAGGAAGCCGTCCCAGCCAAAAACGGAGCTCACGAGGACCACATGTGGTCCCCCCGAGCTCCGTTTTCGCTGGCAGAGGGTTGTAGGCGGCCGTCCCAACTGAAAACGGAGCTTGGGAGCCCATTTTTGCTGGTAGGGGGCTCTGGCAACCACAGGCGCCCCCGACAAGTGATGTCATGCTGGCCACGCCCCCTTGCCCCCCCCCCACTCCGAGGTCAAGCACAACCCTGATGCGGCCTTCAATGAAATAGAGTTTGAAACCCCTGGTTTAGGGGAACAAGAAGGGGCAAGCAAAGAACATGCTGGCTTGATAACATCAAAACTGATTTAAAGAGAAACATCCAACAACTGAAAGAATTTGTGCTGGACAGGGTAGCATGGAGAGCACTTGCTTATAAAGCTGCCAAGAGTCAGACATGACTAAATGGTTAAAACAACCAAACGTTATGTTTTTAGATAAATAAAATATGATTTTACACCAATGCACTCATTTTGTTTAAACAACTATGAAATACTATCCAATTGCAAATATTTGCTACCAAAAGTATTTTATTTAATTTTTTCACTGCTTTGAAGACTGAACCAACTTATTTCTCCAACAGCTTTTATCACAGTTTATTTCTCCATACACTGGTCACATACTTGGTCATCATATAACAGGTATGTACAAAAAACAGTTTTAGCAGAATTATATCTACTCATATCCAAACCAAATCGTGGAATACCATTCAGTACTTTTAACATAAGAATTTTAAATTATTGATACTCATTCTGAGTTATTCCAGCCCAAGTACATGCTTTCTAAAATAAAGTAAAAAAGTTACTTAAAATAATTTTAATTTTTTTTAAACAAAGGCTCAAATGAAATTGAGCAATTAATATTTTTGAATTGTATTTTGAAATGACTATTTCTTTGCTTCTTAGGCTTATGTACAAAGAAACAAAAAGAAATGGCAAAAGCCATTAAAAGAGCCCATTGCACGGGTAAGTATTATAAAATAGTCATACCTTTGGATGATTTATAAAAACATTTTGTTTTTAAAACCTACTTATTCTTTTACAGGATTTATGTCGGTTATGCATAAGGACCCAATGTTTCGCAATGACCCCAAAATATGTAATATTAAATATCCAGAATAAATTATGCCTAGCCCATTTTTGTAATTAGATTGTTTATTATTAGAATGTTAATAAATGAGCTATCAATCTGTCCATGATGAGAGTATTGTTTCATTCATTCTGATGACAAATTGATCATCAACTATAGCATTGTCAGGAGAGAATGTGTCTGTAGTGAATATCTGTTTGCTTCAACTTGTATGCGGTCTTTTGAACTCAGAATGCAGTTGCTTAAGATGCAGCATAGAAAATAAACCTTTTTGCCTACTGATACTGTATCCCTACTTTGAATTAGCATCTCTTGGGCTCATTTCCCCCACCGAAATTCAATTTTACTTACACATTTTAGCTCAAATGCATAATAAGTTTGCAGAAATTCGAAGTATTAAAACACAATGTAAAGCGATTTAACTGTGAATGGAATTCATAGATTGGTCTTTTTCACTAAAATGTTTGATTCTGGGATCAACGCTTCACTTCAAAACCAGCTTTGCTATTTAAAGAAAGTACCATTGCATTCTTAATAAAGTTCTTATTAAAAACAAGAGATAGGTTCTTGGTCTTTGCTGTTTTCTGCTGAGAGTAAGCAATTTAAGATTTAGTGAGGAAAAGCAATCTGAACCTTTGTCCACGTTGTAAGAATGATGCCGATTTAAAAGGGTGAGGTTTTATTTCCAAAACGTTGGCTCAAGTATTCCATGTATTAATGAAGTGTGCTAATAACACCAGCAGCACCAATGAGGTGAGAATAACAACTAAAATACCCTTTGCCACTGGAAGGGATTAAAGTGTTGAAGACCGCGTGTGCCCATCAAGGTGTCACATCTTCAGTTGCGTTGGTGTTACTCGTAACATTTAATTCTTGGTCATTGTTTTCCTGGTCGTCTTGAAATAGTTTTTGATTAAGGTGGAAAGAGCGCAATCTTTTGCATGCCTTTGGCCCACTTGGGTTCACAATGGTTTTTCGCTTTGACGCCTGCCTCGTTTCCGTTTCAGGGAAATTACTTTCTTTGATCATTAATGTTAATTGGTCCATGATTTGGATGTTGTGATCAGCAGTGCATCCCTGCTTAGAAATCTGCCTTCCTTTTAACGTAACCGTGCTTGTCTGCAGCCCAGAATTTGGGAAAAAGTGCTGCAAAGCTTGACAGAGAAAAATATTCTCTTTCGGCTCATCTGAGTAATTTCTATCCTTTCCTAAGAGGAAAAGAGAAAGGAAAAAACAAAAAGTCAGATTAGAGGATATTTTCATTAGATGGAAAAAACACAACAATAGGCTGAATATATCAATTGAAAAGCAGCTATTTTTTCCCCCCTTATAGTGAAACAATTTATATTAGATGCCCAAATAAGAATATAGGGTATATTGTATGAAGGAATAGGATTTCAGATAAAGCTAATTTTTATTTAGTGAGGTTGTAGCTCTCCTGAACTTTTTCCAACTGACTTGGAATAGTTTCCTCATTAGTTGGCAACATGGGAATTGTAATTTGAACTTAAGTTTCTTCAACAATTGACTACAATTTTAAAATGCTGCAGATGTTTGGCAATTGGTTGCCAAACCAATTTTAACGTTTTAAATTGTTTTTCTACTTTCCTTACCAAACTAGATTTTATTTTAAATCACTTTTCTGATTACATGTAATAAGTAGCTAAAGAATGAAACCTTGCTTTATTTTTCTGCCTGGCTATATATTACAGCACCTACAATATACCAGGCCACCCTTTTAGTTCCTTTACATTGTTTGCGATATACACACACACACATGTATGCACACACAAACCCATGTATCATTTGTAAAATCCTTTATTATTGGATAAAAAGGGAAAACCATTGTTTTTGGCTTTTTGTAACAGTTAAACCCCGTTAATATAAATGGATACTTGGGACAGCCCCGTGACGCACCTATTACATGCCAAGTTTAAACCATGGATGGAGATGTATAAATTAAATGGAAATTATGGCATGCACCATGATCCTCTCTATAAGCCACTTTTTGCTAGTTACAGGTAGTCCTCAACTTATGACCAGTCACTTAGTGACAGTTCAAAGTTATGACAGACCTCCCAAAAAGTATTTATGACCTGGTTCTGAAGTTCTTCCTCCTGTGGTCACATCACTGTATTTCGGTTGCTTGGCAACTAGCCTGAATTTATGGCCATTTTGAAGCTTATTTACGTGGCCACGATTTAGGACATTTTTGCTCAAAACCAGCTTTTACTTCCAAGTTTTGGCAAAAATGCTCCATAATGAACAATAGGTTTGCTTAAATACCATGATGTGGCATTTGCTTAATAAGTACTGCAAAAAAGGTCCGGTCATGTGATGACCCGGCTTACAACTATCATGACTTATTTCTGTAACAGGCAGGCTTCATTACAGCTGTAAGCTGAGGATTTCCTGTACTGTCTTGGAAACAGCTGTTTGGCAAAACGGCTGGGGCATAACTAGAGAGCAGGTAAAGGAATACGGGAAAGGGTAGGTTACTGTCTGATCCCAATTCTCATGTAAGGAACCAACAATAACATGTTGCACCAAGCAGGTTCAGAAACATAAAGCATTTGTGGCTGACTATACACACGTTTCCCCGAAAATAAGATCCTGTCTTATATTTTTTTTCCACCAAAAAAGGCACCAGCTCTTATTTTCAGGGGGAGGGGTGTATGTCTACTGACTCACCTCACTTGCGCGCGTCGACCCCGGCCTCCTTTTCGCTGCCAGAGGCCTTTAGGAATTTCTTCAGCCGGCAAGGCTTTCCTGAAGGCCTCTGCAACTGATAACAGAGCTCCGGAGCTCTGTTATCGGCTACAGAGGCCTTCAGGAAAGCCTTGCTGGCTGCAGAAGAAATGGGCCGAGGTGTGCGAGGCCTGTCTGCAACTATCCGAAGGTAAGTAGTAGGGCAGCTCCACCACACCCATCCCCACCTAGCTTAATTTTTACCTTTGCACCCTGGAGTGGGCATGGTCTTAATTAAGGCTTATTTTGGGGGTAGGGCTTATATTGGGCGCACATGTAAAAATCAAGCTAGGACTTACTTTCTGAGTAGGTTGTATTTTCGGGGAAACCCGGTATTAAAGGTTTATCTGTGCTCTAGCCATTCTCTATGTTCACTTTTCTCATGAGAACAAACATGACAAAATGAGCCAGAACGTTCTCGTATTTAAGTTATTTTGCCAGATAACCTACAACAACGAACTTTTATAACATTGGTATATGCAGCGTCTATCTGTATGCATAAAAATAAAACCCACTGGAGATCTCAACTTATGAACCAGCTTACTAAAATGGTTATTTTCACAAAAAATCTTTGGAAGTGCTTTATTTAATATCAAATAACAATTTTTAAAATAACAGCTTGTCCACGTTTTGTTGATGAAAAATAAGGGGAGATAACTCTGCAGGTCTTTTATAGCAAAACCAATAAAGAATGTAATAACGACGAATTAGAAAATTCTCTATACAATAAACTTGTAGTATGTTTTAAAGGCCTGAAGGACTTCAGCTTTTTTAGGCACAATAAACTACCTTACCTGTAGTTTTCTTTTGTTCTTTTTTGCTTCTTATTTCTTGTCTCAGCTGATCTATTTGTGATAATAGATTCTCTACTGATTTTTCACTATCCACTACTTTACTACACAGATTCTAGAACAAGAGAAAAAGAACAACTCTATGGAATGCAAGGTTTTTATCAGCAATCAAAATATTTAAGGGTAGCTTTCTAGTTCTACATTACCCGAATTCCTATATTCTTCATAAGAATGTGCAATCTTTTTAGCCAGGAGGCTGCATAACTACCACAATTTCTGTAAATTATTGGGAGGGGGGTTTGCACGATGACTGTATTTTCAAAACAAATAATGGTATACAGGTAGTTCTTGACTTATGATTGTAATGGAGCTTGCCAGTTATGATCATAAGTCATGACGGTTGTAAAACAGTCATCACATGACCGGCTCATTTTTATGACCTTTTTTTGTGGTAGTCATTAAGCAAGCCCATTGTTTTGCTGGAGACCATAATAAATACCGGTTTTCAGAAAAAATGTCATAATTTAAGGTCATGTGACTATAGGACACTGCAAATGGAAGTAAATGCGGGCTGGTTGCCAAGTGCCCAAATTGTAGTCAGGTGACTGGGGGAGTGGCCACTGGAACTGAGTCATGATTACGTGTTGAGGGGGATCTGTTGTAACTTTGAATAGTTGCTAAGCAACTGGTCGTAAGTCGAGAATGACCTGAACTTGGCAAAAGTTCTAATAGCAATAGCACTTATATACCGCTTTACAGTGCTTTACAGCGGTTCACAGAGTCAGCCTATTGCCCCCAACAATCTGGGTCCTCATTTTAACCACCTCGGAAGGATGGAAGGCTGAGTCAACCTTGAGCCGATGAGATTCGAACTGCCGAACTGCTGGCAGAAGTAGCCTCCAGTACTGCATTCTAACCGCTGCGTCACCACGGCTCTTATTGTTGTGACCCAGCGTAGCAAACCCCCAGAAACGACACACACACACACTTGTCCAAATTAAAGTAGGTTTTATCACTAATCAAGGCTTAGTGATCATTCAAGTTCAGAGTTTCTCCCCAAAGTGCTTGTTAACATTCACAAACACTTTGGCCGGGAGTTCAAAGACAAAACAAAACAAACAGATTATGAAGACCTTAATTGCCTCAAATTGCTGGAATTGGCCGAGAGCCCGGACTGGAGTTCGTTCAACTGATAGCACCGACAGAGGAATCAGAAGCCCGGTAAAGACATCCATTGTTTCCAGCAAACATGGTCCGTTGTGAGTCCACCTTATCTAGGCTTAGGGCGTGGCCCCTCTGCCTGCAGGGTTACCTGTGAGTAGACCTTCTGCAAAGCCACTCTTGCCTGCTAGCTGCACTGCGTGCCCTAGCATCAATCAGAGGCCCCTCCTCTTCACTGGAGTCACTGAACTCCTGCTGGGGAGGTGCAGAAGGCCCTGATTGTGCATCGTCCTCTGGCCCTGCTTCCTCTTCGGTCTCGGACTCCGGTGCCGGAGCTACAGACTGCTCTTACCACCCTATGGTCTGTTCTTGTTCTTCCGGATCCATGAGCAGCTGCACGGGACGGGGGCAAGCCACAACACTTATAGATGTATTTGGGTCTTTCCTAGTCTACGATACCCTAATAAGTAATATTTTCCTGAATATTTGAGATACATTAACAATTGTGTTTCAAATTTTCCATTGCTACTTAAAAGTCACAAAATAGGTATTCATAACTTACCTTTAGTTCTGTCTGCAAAGTAGAATACATTTCGTTAATCTTATGAACCTCTTTTAGAGACCCATCTTCATTAAAGAATTCTGACCTTTGATACAAGAAAAACAACAACTTAGCATGTACTATTTTTATCTGTTGTTTTCAGAAAATACAGTACTGAAATGTAGATATTTCAAAATCTAATCATACAGACTAACGAACCTTTATTTGAAACAAGAAAATGCCATCAGGTGCTTTTGAAATAGACAACTTTATTTTGTAAAGATATTGCTAATTGACATTCAGGTTAAAAACAAAAGAGTTAAAGACTATTGCATCAACATAACAAAAGTTAAAGCAAATAGTAATCATTTCAAACATCCAACATTATCTGTATTTTAAAATCATGTATTCAATATAATAGAAATGAGTTTACAACAAAACTGCTGAGAAAAGGACAAGAAGTTGGACGTTGAAGTAGAATATAAAAACAGCAATTGGGATATTTTCATGCTCTAGCACCAAAAGCCACTGAATTGAGAAAGAAAACTGGAAAATCAAGGCTGGATTGTGAATAGGCTTTGTTAAGTAGAGTATTCTGAAGGGAAGCATAGCTGAAACTCTGAACAGGTGTTTTCTTGTTACATAGTATGGATCAGTGGTGAAATCCAATTTTTTTTTACTACCGGTTCTGTGGGCGTGGCTTGGTGGGCATGGCAGGGGAAGGATACTGCAAAATCTCCATTCCCACCCCATTCTGGGGCCAGCCAGAGGTGGTATTTGCCGGTTCTCTGAACTACTCAAAATTTCCGCTACCTGTTCTCCGAACTACTCAAAATTCCTTCCTTCCGAGGTGGGTAAAATGAGGACCCAGATTGTTGGGGGCAATATGCTGACTCTGTGAACCGCTTAGAGAGGGCTGTAAAGCACTGAAAAGCGGTATATAAGTCTAAGTGCTATTGCTACCGGTTCTCCAGAACCTGTCAGAACCTGCTGGATTTCACCCCTGGTATGGATCTTTTAGAACATTTTGACCAAATCCTATTGATGATATGGAATGGCACCATGGGACGTACATTTTCTTTAAACTAAGTCTGAAATCTATCTGAAGTATAACTGAGAATACTATGCAAAATAGGAGAAGGCTGTTTTCCTACCTGTGTTCTGCCATCACTTTACAAAGGCCCGAAGAGATACAGGAACCAGATACAGTTCGATAACCTTGTTGTTCTGCCATTCCTAGATTGGCTACAACTACTGGCACTTTCTGAAAAAGCCTACAGAAAATCCAAGTATGTAATTAGAGATGCTGGAGATTTTATTGAGTATTTTCTGTGGCATATGACAAATGTGCAGTTTGTTATTTATCTCCAAGGACCATGGGAGTTTTGCAAACTCCCTTGGAGACCAAAACTTTTTTTTTTTGCATAGCAACAGAAGTATTGGCTGCTCCTATGAGAATGGCAAGAGGGCATAGGAGGCCTCTGGGAAACCTTGATATCGAGAAGGCTGGGGAATTCTGGGAGTTGAAGTCCACAAGTCTTAAAAAGTTGCCAAGTTTGGAGATCCTGGTTATAGGCGGATAAAATAACTTATAGGCTTTATTTCATCATTTACATTTAAAATTTTGTAAGAAATCAGTTGATTAGTGTTGCCAGAGATGATAAAAGTAAAATATGAAAGTTTTAACTGAAATGAATAATTTTTCCTATAATAAACCAGGGCTGTCAAACTCGTAGCCTGCGGGCCGGATGCGTCACGTGCTGGCCACACCCATGCCTGGTTTAGCGAAGGGGGAAAAAGTCGCGATACGTCATGTGATGATGCCGTGATGACACGAGTTTGACACTGCTGTAATAAGCTGTCTTTCAAATTTCAAACAGGGAATGCACAGAATCTAAGTTATCTTGGGGGGTGGGCGGGGTGGGCTGGGCTTTGAGTCAGTCTTGATTCCTGGTGATTGTGGACAAGTCTCTGCAGGTTTTTTGGCAAGATTTTCAGAAGTGTTCTGCCTTGTCTTCTTCTTAGGGCTGCGAGAGAGTGACTGGCACCGAGGTCACCCACAGGGTGGATAAAAATGATTTTTAAAAAATAAATTTAAATAAATGGATTTTTTTAAATTTAAATTGGATTTTTTTTATTTAAATTGGATTTTTTTTTCGAATTTTTTTTAATAAAATGCTTTTGGAGTAAAAAATCTATCTATTGATTTTTTTTTTTTTAAGATTCGCTTTAAAAATTATGATTTAAATCGAGTTGATTTAAATCAAGTCTTTTTACTAGTGATTTAAATCATGATTTAAATCGTGATTTAAATCGACTTGATTTAAATCAAATCCACCCTGGTTACCCACACAACTTTGTGCCTAAGGCAGGACTAAAACTCACGCTCTCGCAGTTTCTAGCCTAGTGCTCTAACCACTGCACTGATCTAGTTCTCTTATCTTGAGTTACACGGTATTAATCCTAGATCATGCTATTGTACTGGAATATGCTATTTCTAACCAGAATGAATATGGAACTGAATGAAAAGAAATTGTGCAAGATTTGTTACTTACCCCTCTTGTGGCTTATGCAAGGCATATTCAAGTCTGTAAGTGGATGAGCTTGAAGAGGTTACGTTGGAAGTGAGTAACAGAAACACAAGATCCTGATTTGATAAGTGTGATTGTAAGTGCTGGTGAAGAAGCTGTTCTCTGAACGTCATTGTCTGGTCAGTATTACGCCTCAGCTTGTACCAACCTATCACATTCTGGAAAAGAAAGGGCATTCTTAAAAAAAAAAGCTACACAGAAAATTGTTATTACTTTCAAAGTGAACATGAAAAAAAAAGAACCACGATTAACATTTTAATCCATGAGTCACCACAAGAATTAATAATACAGCTAGGATAAATGAATACCAGTAATTATAAATATCTAACCCAGTCTTTCAAAGAAATTCACAAAAGTTACTGGCTCTAAAAATGTACTACCGTATTTTTCAGAGTATAAGATGCACTCCCCCCCCCAAAAGAGGGTGGAAATGTTGGTGCGTCTTATACACCGAATACAGCCATTTTTGGCCTCCCAAAGCCCCGCCCTGCACGAAAATGGGGTGTGCAGAGGGTTTGAGAGGTCTGCAGAGTGCTCCTAGGGGCTGGGGGAGAGCAAAAACACCCCCATTTTGGCAAAAAACGGCCTGTTTTTCACAAAAATGGGGTGCACAGAGGGTTTGGGAGGTCTGCAGAGTGCTCCTGGGGGGAGGGCAAAAACTTTTTTTTTCTTACTTACCTCTTCGAAATCTTGGTGCGTCTTATACACCGGTGCATCTTATAGTCCGAAAAATACGGTAACTTGTCTAGTTTCCTATTTATATTTTGCAGTTGAGTATGTATGTATATACCGTGTTTCCCCGAAAATAAAACCTGCCCCGAAAATAAGCCCTAGCCTGATTTTAAGCATGCACCTAATATAGCCCCCCCCAAAATAAGCCCTAGCGAAGGTGTGTGTGCACATGGGAATCGATGGTGTCCGGCAGCAGCAGCAGCCCATGCAGTGAAGGTGAGTTGATTATCTGTCCAAGCAGCAGGCGGAGGCAGAAGCGGGGGAGGCACACGTGGGGGGGAGGGGGGCAGGGCACCCAGATGGGCTAATCACTCTGAAATCGTGTTTTCCCAAAATAAGTGCTTATTTTGGAGCCCCCCAAAAATATAAGACCGGGTCTTATTTTCAGGGAAACACGGTATGTATGTTTGCTTTCAATCTACCTACTCATCTTTCAACAGTGACTCTGCATCTAACATAAAATCTAAAAAACTCAAAATGCAAAATAAACAAGAGAGCAAAAAACATATAATTTATATAAATAAAAATGTAAATGTTCGTTTGTTCAAAATCTTAAATCTCCGAAAGTTCTTCACCGATTGCTTTGAAATTTTGACACAACGTTGTATTCGAATACGCGCGTGTTTTTATATACCTATATTATATAGATGTCACACCTGTGACAGGTAACATGTTTTTTGTGAAAAACAGCACCATCTGTTGGACGTAAAAGCAACACACACTATACTAAATATGTTACGATTCCATTTCAATGTTTCTGATTTACGATCCATTTACGATTTCCACATTTCCAATATAAAGCGCACATGGCTGAAGATATGTTCCGTCGAATACACAAGGAAACTTCAAATATGAACATACATTTCACAGCAGAATTCTACAACGAAGCATTGATAATGATTGAAGATTTCTGCTTAGAAATCGCGAACACAGCGACCCCAAAATGACATAGCCTTAGCTCTTGCGTCGTCCGGAATAGCTGCGACATTGCTACCAGGTGGAAGAACTGCTCATTCCGCTTTGAAATTGCCATTAAACATGCAATTCATTGAAACTCCCACATGCAACATTTCCAAAGCATCCGGCATGGGAAAAGTATTGCATAAATGCAAACTTATTCCTGAAATACTCTGCACAATGGCGCACAAAAAATCGCTGGAAGCTCTTGATGAATATGCGACTCCAGCTGCAAAACGAGCGATCAGCTGAGATATGCTCACATCAATTGCTTTAAATTGGGGACGGAAAGGTGCCGGTTGATCTGATCTCAGGAGGAATTTCATTGCCTCATAAGTTCTGCAATTTAGTGACGTCAAAAGAAGAATTGGTTGAAAAAGTATTTTCCAATATTCAAACCAATTATAAGAATCACGATTGGCTGAGTGAACGAGCTATTCTTGCACCCAAGAACCAACGGATATGCCATTTCAATTTAAGAGATTGCAATTACCAATTCGATTGGCGTTTGCAATCACCATCAACAAAGCTCAAGGCCAATCTTTAGAATTGTGTGGTTTACATCTACACACGGATTGCTTCTCACATGGACAATTATATGTTGCGTGTTCCAGAGTCGGCAAACCAGACAATCTCTATATCTGCAGACAATGGAACAACAAAAAATATTGTATACCCACAAGCATTGTGAAATTAAACATATTACAAACGTGCGCTTTCTCTTTTCTTTCTTTTCCACTTAACCTGACTGAGCCACAGCAACGCGTGGCCGGGTACAGCTAGTGGCTAATAAGTTTCAAAACAATTTGTTGCATCATATAAGGAATTGACTCACATTTAGCCCCAGCTTTTATGTCTGCCTTTATTTTAAGCCTGGTTACAATTTCTAATTATTTTTAATAATACTTATTTCAAGGTCACTGTTTTGCTTTTATACATATACATTTTAACTTAAATTCTAACAAGAATGCTAAAAAAGAAAAATTATATGTATGTATGTATGTATGTATGTATGTATGTATGTATGTATGTATGTATGTATGTATATATATAGGACAAAAATTCAGCCAAAGGAATATAATGGTTATTATGGATAACAAGCTTGTGTCAACTCTCGAAACGACTTTAGCTGAAGCCATACTTTACTTTGCTTCATTTCTAAGTTGCCATGCATATTGGGGGGTGGGGGGGGAGGTGAAGAATGTAGAATGTTTTCCTCTATCATATTTGTCTGCGAAACGTGGCCTGGACTCCATTATCGTAGAACGAAACTATCATGTTTACCGGTCTGATCGTGAACTCCGAAGAGGAGGCGGTGTTGCTATCTTTTACAAAAAATCCCTAAATCTAAAAAACATCCAAGTTACACACGAACTTGCTCTACCCGAGACCTTCATCTGTGAGCTATCTTTAAACACCACCTTACGATTTCTACTATGTTACAGAGCCCCAGACTACGATATCGAACATGCGAATAAGTTAACCTCACTTCTAACGTGGGCAGCCTCCGGCCCATACCCTCTCATCTTTCTTGGTGACCTAAATCTACCTCTTATTAAATGGTCCCTAAACGAATGCACAACAGAACCTATACATTCAACCCTGTACAATGCTGTAACTAATCTGGGACTGGATCAACTAGTAACCAACAACACTAGACTCAACAACTGCCTTCATCTCATCTTCTGCAACAGTTCAAATTCAATTTATGGATTACAAATAAAAGAACCCTTTTCCAGCAGTGATCACAGCATGATAGACTTTTGTCTCAACATACACCCTTACAAAAATTATCATAATGATGGGATCCCCAGTTACAATTTTTAAAAAGCCAACTATGATCTCATAAACACTGACCTCTCATCTCTTGATTGGCAAACACTATTCACTGGCTGTATTACTGCCGAAGACCATTATAACATTTTCTTTCTTGAAGTCAAAAGAACTCTCAAACTACATGTACCACTCATAACTACCATAACAAAAAAAAAACTGCTCATATCAATAAGGAAGCAC
>QLTV01010983.1:457609-486759 GCA_003457575.1 Thermophis baileyi | reverse complement strand
ACATCCCACAGGGTTGGGCTCCTCCAGGTCCTGTCAGCTAAACAGTGCCTGCTGGCGGGCCTGCGGGGGAGGGCCTTCTCTGTGGCTGCCCCGGCCCTCTGGAACCAGTTACCTCCTGAGATCCGGACTACCCCCACCCTGTTGGCCTTCCGGAAAGCGGTAAAGACCTGGCTGTTCCGGCAGGCTTGGGGCCGTTGATCTGGCTTCTGCAATTTGGCGAGATCCGGCCATGAAAAGTTGTGTATGGGTTTTTTAATTGTTTCTAAATGCTTTTTATTATGTATTTTTTTTAATAATGCTTTTTATATTTTAATAAGTTTTATATTTGCTGTAAGCCGCCCAGAGTCCCTTGGGAGTTGGGCGGCATAGAAATACAAATAAAGTTAAAGTTAAATATAATTCCTTTTGAGGAAATTTGTACAAATAGACCCATTATATGTAAATATAGACATATATCTGGGAACAAGTCCCACCGATCTTGCTGAGACAACATTGCTTATAAACTCATAATCAAATCACATCAATTAATGAAACTATGGAGAAATGGGAATGTGTTTAAATAAAATTGTTTCTGAATATGCTTATGCAATACTATTAAATCTAAATGCAAAATACCTTTGTGCACCCTGATAATACTTTCTTCAACATTGGTTTATTCAGTTCTCCAGCTGCATTGTAAAAGCTAAAAATGATGAAATAGGAATAGAAATACTGAGTTAAATATATCTGCAATTAATATTTTTTAGCAAATGTTTTAGTCATTTTAATTTTTTTCTTTCTGAAGATTTCATAGGAAATAAAAAATAAAAAGTAATAGAGAAATCAAAAGTTTTGGCCTTGGGAAGTAGACGAGACGAATCATAAATGGTCCTTCTCTCTACAAAATTATTGAATTACAATTTCTTTCGGTGACAGTAAAATCTGAGCTGTATGTATGTTTTTCTATAGTTGATTTGCAAAGAGATAAGGGCCGATATAATAAAATAACCATTGTCAATGTGTTTAACGTCATTGAAAAAATAAATTGACTATTGGCTGCATTGTAAAGAGTTTTATGGAACCTCTGGGTATATTCTTGGTATAGCGTATTAATCACAGCAAGGGAAAAGTTCATTTAAAATGTAACATTAAGATGATTTTAAAAATGTAAGTGGAACTCACTTCCATAGAAAACGCATATTACTCTCAATCAAGTTTATATTGGAACAATCTACAGGGCTGCAGTTTCCTTTCTTGACATCTCTGTCTTAGGATCCTGTTACATGGATATGAAGCTCAGTGCAAACAGATGCTGTCATTTAATTTTTCCGTGAACTTCTTGAGACTATCCTGCAGATATGATTCTAATTCACAATCACACCTAATTCCACCCTCCTGCACTTTTAAAATGTACCATCTTATGTTTTATAAAAAGATATATATATTTTTTACCTACCTGAAGAGTTGATAACATGGAATGTGCTTTTGTATATCTGAAATAAATTAAAATATTATATTACTTCTTCCAGAAAGTGTAATGTAGACATGCTTCTGTTATGTTCTTAAGTTATTTAAAATAAAAGTTATGTATGATTCATACATTATTCATTACATGGCTTTATATTATAATCATGTGAGATTTGTAAATCCTGGAAAAATCACTTAATTTAGTATTTCATGCAACATCATTCAGTTTTTCTACTAAAAGTGAAGATGAGCTAAAAGTCATATCGTCAAGAAGCTTTAGAAGGACAGCATGAAGTGGATTTTTGAAACATTATAATAATTAATTTCAAAAATTAATGATAATCGACATTTATGGGGTTGGTGGCAAATTTTAAAGGCTTGGACAATTTTTCATAGTGTAGAAAAAACCCATTTGTATCCTTGCTTTTATAGTTCTTGCGAAGCAGGGAAATTAAAGATCTTTTGGAATAATTTCAGAAATGGGAGGAAGATGTAGGAAATTATATGTGATGGAAAATATTACTGTGTTCCATTTTGTTCCTTCTGAAAACTACATTAAAATAGCAGATATTCCCATTATATTGGTACTACATACTGATTGTATGGTCTTAGAAATCTCAGAAGGCAGATGATGGTGATAGTGGGGAAACCTTGCAAAAACTTATTCAGGTGTGCAAAATCTTTCATTCACATGTGACGAAACATATCCATCTGAGCCACCCTTCTGCCCTAAGTAAAATGGACCCTTCCAAGCTTGCAACAGTGATGTTTCAAGCTAAAGACTACACTAAAATGCTGGAAACAAGTTTTTGCACTTTGAAATCAGGTGTTCCCCAAAGTTTTATGCCTGAAATTATTCAAAAGGGAATTTGCACCTCAATATTTTTTAAATCGGTGTAGAACCTACCAATTGTATACACAACCTCAACATCATCCATCTGAGAGTCGGTAATGCTGTTTTTGGCTTCACCTTTCACATCTCCAAGAAGAAAACCTTCCTGTGAGCAAAATAAAAACGCGTGTCAAACCAAGAACGTATCAGAAAATCCCAAGATTCAAATTCAAATGTAAGCCTAGATTATTATTTTTTTGAAAATGCTGAAAAGATGACTTAAAAGACAATGCTCTGTGGTAGAATAGCAAGTTGCTAACTTTCAAAAAGATGGCACATATTTTTTCTAAGTGTCTCTATTACTTCATTTTTATTGCTCTTGACATGAAATTGGAAGCAAGGGTTAAACTATTTTATCCATGTATAGGCTTGAGAGCCAAGCAATTGAAATGAGGATTCATTAATAGATTTTGGTTAATAATTATATTTTTTTAAGAAAGGAAACATTGTTTTATTTAATACAGAAAATACATGTCACTCAATATGAATAAACAAATAATTCATTTAAAAGCAATATGGTTCAGAAATAAATGCCGTCATCAAATATAAATTCTTAATCTTACCCAATATTTGAAAGTCTCCTTCATGCAGGAGATGCAATATCTATCACAGGTACAGTTAATCCTTGATTTATGATCGGTTGCTTAGCAACAGTTTAAAGTTATGATGTACCCCCAAAAGTTAGTTATGACAGATTTCTAACAGCTGCACACGCACCTTTGTGGTTAAATTACTGCATTTCGGGTGCTCGGCAACTAATTCACCTTTATTTACAACATTTCTTGACAGTTTCCAGTTTTTTCGGCGAGTTTTCAGAACCCCCTCCCCCGCCATACTACATTGATTCGCTGAACGTCCACTGCAAAAAAAGTTGTAAAATCGGGGCCGGTCATGTAAGTGCTTCAACTTATGACTGTCATAATTTAGGATGGAAATTCTGGGTTCCATTCAGTTATAAGTCAAGGACTACTTGTATTCATAATCAATCGACCAATTTATATTGTTTTCATGAGGTAATCTACAATGGGTTGTAGTTAATACAAGATGAGAAACAAAAAAAAAATCTTAACTTTTGCAAACTAACCAGTGGGTGATACCTGACAGTGTGTTCCTTATGCAGATAGTCCTCAATTTACAACAGTTCATTTAGTGTCCGTTCGAAGTTACAACATCACTGAAAAAAGTGACACGACCGTTTTTCATACTTAGGACCGTTTTAGCATGATCACGTGATCATTCTAAAATCACGTGATCATTCGGATGCGTGACAACTGACTCACATTTATGACGGTTGCAGTGTCCCGGGGTCACGTGATCCCCTTTTGCGACTTTCTGACAAGCCAAGTCAACAAGGAAACCAGATTCACTTAATAACCGTGTTACTAATTTAACAGCTGCAGTGATTCACAACAACTGTGGCAAGAAAAGTCGTAAAATGGGGCAAAAACTCACTTAACAAATTTCTCACTTAACAACATAAATTTTGGGGCTCAACTGAGGTCGTGAGTAGCCTCACTTGGTCAAAGCATCCTTTTTCTATCGCCTTCCCTGCCAGACTTGCTGGATGGATCAACTATAAATGCCCAACACTTTAATTCATTTTATTTTGTTTTACATTCCCCAAATTTACAGGACAGGATCATCCACATTTATTCTTCAGCTCTGTGCAAATCAAGCTTTTGTGAGGTGGGGGGGATGAGTGACATATACAGGGCCCCAGCTAGGAAAGCTGGGCACTCACAGAAGCCTTGGTATGGCATTGCATTGCTTCCTGCGAAGGAAGCAGTCAAAAGTCAATGAAACAAACCGTCTCTTCAGTGGGAAGAGTCTTCAGCAGCATTTGAGGAGATTGTGCAGAAATGGGTAAGACGTACATTGAAAATCAAACAGAAAGAAGACACTGATTATTATCAAACATGGAACTTATTTTACCAATGGTTAGGAAAAAGGGGTGGGGAGTAAGAAGGGAATCTGTATTGTTAAGCAACTTAAAATACCCAGACAACACGATGTTTATTAAGCACTAAGAAATGCAATAAATAGAAAATTAAATAAAATTTATTTAAAAAGTCCATGAAACAAACCGTCTCTTCCGTGGGAAGAGTTTGCGCCGGCGGAGGCTGTACATCAGCAGCGTTTGAGGAGAGGGAAATTCAAAATAACACTGCACGCAGCAGCCACCGAGAACACAGCAAACTTAAGTTTGCTGACAACGGGAGATCTTAATATTAACAGGGATGCCACGTGCGGCCACGAATCAATCCTCCACGGGTCGGAAACACCCGCGCAAGATTTTCCTAAGGCGGGGCACGCGTTCAACTTTTGCAACAAATCCCGGGTCTGTTTTGCAGCAACTCTCGGTTGGAGCCCAAGCTCTTCGGTGTTTGAGGGGGGGAAAAAAGCACCTTTGAGAAAACTCCTCCAGGATTCCCAGCCAGGGCGGCCAAGCCTTAAACAAGCACTGTATTTATAGCGGGAGCATTGAGGATCTTGGATGAAAAAGCAGGCAGATCCCCAGTTCAAATCCACGCTCAACCATGGGAATCTACCTACCGCGCGGGATTGTTGTGGGAAACCATAGTAAGAAAGAGCCCCGTTTGGAGTTCCTGGAGGAAAGAGACGCCTGTAGTCCACCATTTCCCCTTCACTCCAGTCCAAAATAGTCGGGGGACAACAACGCTTTGGGGAAATGCCGGCGGGGTATCCGGCTCCAGGCGAAATGAAACTGAAACTCAGCCTTCCCAACGAAGGAAGACAAAGCGCGCTGTCCCGTTTGAAAGGCGTCGGGTCTTCTGTGGAGGCGTCTCTCCAAAAAAAAAAAAACCAACAACCGCGGGGCGAGGCGGGTTCAATCCGGGGCGCAGAGGGACCCCGATATGAGGCGTAGGCGCGCGCGAGCGCAAGGAAACCTCTCCAAGCGCGGCGCGGGGCCGCTTTACGTACCGAATCCGAGTCGGTGCTGAGGTGGTGGAAAGCGAGGGCGCCGAAGAGGAAGCCCGGCAGCAACGCCGTCGTGCTCTCCCCCTCCATCCCCAGCGGGCCGCCTTTCCTTCCCCCCAACTCCCGGGTCTCTCTAGGCGGGCGCGACGGAGGAGGAGGAGGAGGAGGACGGCTTCGCTGGGAGGAAGGACGGAGCAACAATGGCCGCGCCCGGCCCGCCAGCGAGGAGGCGAGCGCGCAGAGACCTCTAGCGCCCAAAGGGAGCGCGGCACTGCGCTCCGCCACCGCCGCCTTTGCGCGCCGGTGGGGAGGAAGGCGCCGCTGGCCCTCCGCGTCCCGCTTCGCGCTCGTGGTGCGCGGCCCCCCATTTGCACCCACCCGCGGGTGACCGGCTTCGCCCCGTCCTCACTTGGGCTGAGGCAGCCCTCCAAACCACGGTTCACCGGGTAAACTACTATTCTCTAGGTTTATCACATCTCACCGAACGATAAACCTTGATGGAAAAAGGACCATAGGGGTTTGGTGCGCGTAGCCGTAAAGGAGGCAAGGATGTGAGTCCGTGAGGACGACGCGGCGGGAGCAAGAATAACTTTTAAGGCAACGAGGAACGAAGTATATTGGTAGTCCACTATTTACAACATGTCTATGGAGACTCTCAGTCATCCAGGTCAAGTTGCCCCAAAGGTGCTTTTTTTCAAGAGGCAACTGGACTTTCTGGTTTTTTTTTTGAAGGCGTTTCGCTTTTCATCCAAGAAGCTTCTTCAAAAGAAGCAAAAAATAAAATAAATCACCTTTGGGACGTCTATTTACAACAGTTCTTGTAGTGACTGTTCAAAGTTACAATGGCACTGAAAAAAAGTGACTTACGTAAATTTTTCACACTTACGACCATGGCAGCAAAACTCAAATGTTTCATTTAGCAAACATAAATTTTGTGCTCAACTGTGGTCATAACTCGAGGACTACTTGTAATGTTAGAGTTTAAGGCATGTTATTTATTAGGCCGCTGTGTTTAATGGCCCTTCCCTCCCGGAGGAAATGAGCTGAAGGTCTTTATTTATTTTAATCACGACTTTATTATTTTTAAAAATAAGGTAATGAATACACCTAACACTCCTTCCTGCTCCTGTTTTCCCCAGAACAACAACCGGTTGCGGTAGGTTGGGCTGAGAGAAAACGACTGATCCAAAGTCACCCAGCCAGCGGGATTACAACTCACTTTCTTCTAGTTTCTAACTTAGGTTTTGTGCTCCTGTTCTTTATTGTTTTGACAGTGTGTTGGGTTTGGGGTGAAAAGCATGCCAATATGTCACTCTGACATTCCAGAATTATCCTTTTCAGCTGTAATAGATGATTCGGCTGTGTGTTATGATTAATATGACTCCTCGTGCAGTGATAGGAAATGAAGGCTAGAAAAATGTTTATAAAGTTCAAGATAAAGCAGAGAAGAAAATATGGCTCAAGAAACAGAATGCAACTTTTTTCTAGATTTTCTGATCTGAAACCGATGATGTAGAATTTTTCAATTGTCTTATCATTTACCTGAACAGAGAAAGCAAACATGTCCAGGAATATATAGTCTGGAGCTAGTTTTCTGTCATGCCAATTTTCTATGCAGAGACCATTCAGGTTTTGCTTTAAATTTATTTGGTGATGTTTCTCTTGCAGTTGTAAAATGGCTCAGGCCTGTTACATCTAAATTTTGCTGATTTCTTAAGCTGAACTCATTGGCTGGATTTGTACAAGTGCTAAAGTGAAAGATTATTGTTTTGGGTTTCGCTGTGGTTTGCAAATTTATCCAATGTGGGTAAATTTTTATCTGAATGTGTTATATGAATGCAACCCATTGGTTTGAATAAACCAGCACATGGATGCAAACCCCTTCCAGTGACTCGAAATGCCATGATCAGCTTTGGAGCAGAGATATCAAAATTTAAGTCAAGTTTTCAGACACAACTGCATGTTTGAAGCCCCTTTCATACGCAGCTCTCTGTTGCCATCGGACTTTTTAAAAAGTCTTATGGTTTCCATATTGGATTTTTGTGCAGTCCATAACATAGTGCATAACATTTTCATAGAGGGGAATCAAACTGTTCAATAGAGCTTACGCCCAAAGTAAATTGGCAAAAATCTTGGAATCTATAAAAACACCCTTTTTTGATGGGTGTGTTGATGCCTTTGACCCCTGGTGCTTGTCTGAACTAATCCCTGAAGTTTTCTTGTCAAGATTTTCATTTCATTTTGCCATTGTTAACTGAAGCCAGAGAGAAAGTGACTGGGCCAAAGACACCCAGTTGGTTTTGTGCTTATCTGTTTTCCAGCCTAGTTCCTTAACCACTACATGAAATGAGGTCTTAAAAGATACATTATAAATTACTAATACAGTAAACTTGGGGAAAAATGAGTTTCATTGAAGAAAATCAACTAAACAAACAATAACAGTGTATTAAACTAGTTTAAAATTAAACGAATCCGTATACTGTATACTCCTGATTCTGTGTAATTACTACATACAGGAAAATGAATCTGTTGAGAACAATCTATCTCCAGTCTACAACAGTCCTTTCAATACGGTAGTTCCAAGAAGGCTCCACACCCATTTGCACTACTCAGGTGATCTCTAGGTGGCCTCAGCGACCCTCTAAAAGAGCGGTTCTCAACCTGTGGGTTGCGACCCCTTTGGGGGTCGAACGATCCTTTCACAGGGGTCGCCTTTACCATCAGAAAACACATATTTCCGATGGTCTTAGGAACCGAGACACCGCTCCTCTATTCGTCCACATACGTGTACCCGGGGACGGTGCGACGCACAGGCGGCCCTTGAATGCACAGGCGCCGACAGAAGGGCTGCGCGTGCTAGCCCGCCATCTTGGTGCCACGCCCGGTTTATCTGTGTTCTCAGGATCACCTGAGTGGTGAAAATGGTTCCTGTAGTCTGCAATTTTTCCTTCTGGAAATCCATTCCTACTCCCACACCATTCAAAGGGTGTTCATCCCAAATTGTATAACTAAAAGTCTGTAGAGATTCTCAGTCATCCAGGTCATGGTTGTCCCAAAGGTGCTTTTTCAGGAGGCAAGTGGACTTTCTTGTTTTTTTCTTCTTGGATGAATGCCAGTCAGAGCTGAAGAAGCTTTTTGGATGAGAAGTGAAAAGTCTTCAAAAAAACCCAAGAAAGTCCAATTGCCTCTTGAAAAAGCACTTTTGGGACAACTATGACCTGGATGACTGAGAATCTCCATAGAATCTGTTGAAAACAATATATGGCATTTTTAGCTAGTTTTGCAATAGAACTGAAAAATTCTGCAGAATAGAGAGAGGAATGTCTTTAAAATTAGCTTATGTATTATGCATCTATTATAGCATCTTTAGATAATATATAATTTATAATGTGGATTAGGTTTTAAAAATGTACAGGTAGTCCTCTATGACCATTAGTTTAGTGACTAAAGTTACAACAGTGTTGAAAAAGGTGACTTACGACTGGTCTTCACTGGTCTTGCAATATTCCCGTGGTCACATAATCAAAATTCGGGTGCTTGGCAACCATCATGTATTTACCATAGTTATCATAGCATCGTGAGGTAATGTGATCACCATTTTTGTGATCCTCCCAGCCAACTTCTGACTGGGAGGTCAATGGGGGAAGCTGGATTCGCTTAGCAACTGCAAGATTTGCTTAATGACCACAGTAAAAAAGTAAAATTGGGTGTGACTCATGACTGCATTGCTTAGTGAAGAAGTTCTAGTCCCAATTATGGTCTTAAGCCCAGGATTACCCATATTTATTTGAAAAAAAAAATGTATATCCTACTTTCTTTTTTCATATAAGAAATAGACTCCCCTGGAGTTATATATGCAGATTTAGGAAAATTGGACAATATATTTACTATAACCATGTATATAGGAATTGTTTTTATATGTGCTTATTTATTTGAAATGAAATCCTGTGATATTTAGCAGAGAAAAGAGCATAGAATTTCAGTCTTTCCTTGGTGGAAGGTCATTGGGAGGCTAAATTCTAGAGCACAATAAGAAAATCTGTGCCACTGAGAGAGAGAAAAAAAAGGCCAAGGTACAGAAATAACTGCTTGTTTAATCAGCATTTTTTATGCTGGTTTAACAACCAGTTATATTTTGATGAGGAAGCAGGTAAATGTACAAGAAATGAACTTTAGCATCTTCTATGGCAGGGTTTTGCCAACAACTGCATTATTAAAGACTATTCAGATTAGAAGCATTTTTTTGCTGTGTACGAGACATCTTACAGTCTAAGTTAAAATTCTTAACAGACCTCGGCCTTGTACCTTTTACTGCTGTGTGTGTAGAAACCATTCCTTTGAAGCCACTCTTTTCATTTTTTTTTGTATTTGTATGTGCATGTATTTTATCCATCAGATGGCTTTCAAATTTCTCTGCACAGTCCTGAAGGTAAACCTCTGAGTTGCTCATTCCTAAAAGAGCTCGAGTCACCCAGAACAAGATTGCTGGACATCTATTTGCAGATGCAACAAGGGCAGGGAAATATGGCTGCTTTATCACCCTTACTGTCACAATATAGATCTTAATAGTGGCTCTAACCCAGGGGTCAGCAACCCGCGGCTCCGGAGCCGCATGTGGCTCTTTCATCTCTCTGCTGCGGCTCCCTGTCACTGGTCAGCACCACAATTTTGAGAGGAGCTTCCGGTTGGGGTGGGGGGTGGGAAGCATGGCGTGCCAGGAGGAAACTCTATGGCAATGGGTGGGTTTTCCGGTCGGCTCCACAATTGATAGGGCTTTCGGTTAGGACAGGTAGAGGAAAAAGGACACCACACTAGGAGGAGACTCTATGGTGGGAGGAACCAGACTTCCGGTCGGCTCCAGAATTGAATGGGGGGCTTCCGGTTAGGACCTTTGTGGCTCTTTGAGGGTTTAAGGTTGCCGACTCCTGCTCTAACCCATTAACACTGTGGCATTCCTCCAGTAGCTCCAGGCATCTCTTTATCTGCTTCTCTTTCAGAGCTTCTCTATATGTAGTCCTCAACTTGCGACCACAATTGAGCCCAAAATTTCAGAGCTGACTTTTGACTGAAGAAGCTTCTTGGATGAGAAGCAAAACGTCTTCAAAGAAAACCAGAAAGTCCAGTTGCCTCTTGTAAAAGCATCTTTGGGACATGTTTCTCAAAGCTTCATTTCCATCTGCTTATATAGACTTGGGAGATAAATTTGCCAGCCCCTCCTGTCTTTGACAAGGGCAGATGCTTAGGTGAGTGAAATCTGATCTACCCTGGAAAAATATTTGCCAAGGATAGGTAGCTTTTCTCTCCCTAGCTTTTCTGAAGCAAAGGTGCAAGAAAGATGCACATGGATATGATTGGATCAAACGTACAGAGGAATAGAGATTTGATCCCCATGGCTTTTCAGTGAGGGTAGATTTCCATGTGGTTTCAAACTAAGGAGGAAGGTGTCTCATTTTCCCATTCTACCCTGAACAGCTAGGAATAATTTGCAGGGCTCTCTTTAGAGAGAGGATTACAGAGATTTAAAGGCCTAGATGCTGCCTTTATATAGCCTCTTGGCAGAGATTTTTCACCGTTCTCCTAAACTTAGCAATCATCAGATTTCTTGAAAGGAAGCCAAAGTGATGGAATTGACTGATAAGGATCAAACAATGCCAAAGACTGGATTGCGTAGCAAACTCATGCGGGTTCATGTAATGTACTAAGCCTTGAATAAGGTTTACAGACCAACATGGAAGCCTACCTAATCCAAAACCAAACCATGTCATGGCTTACGGGTAGTCCTTGACTTATGACCAGAATTAGGACCCGAATTTCCATTGCTAAGCATGGTTGAGTGAGTCACACCTGATTTTTACCACCTTTTTGCCATGGTTATCGAGCAAATTGTTGCAGTTGTTAAATGAATCACGTTTGTTAAGCAAATCTGGCTTCTCCCATTAACTTTGCTTGTCGGAAGCCAGCTGAGAAGGAGGCAAATGGTCACAGGACCCCAGGATACTGCAACCATTGTAAATACATGCCAGTTGCCAAGCACACAAATTTTGATCACATCACTGGGGATGCTGTGATGGTTCTATGTGCGAAGACTGGACGCAAGTCACTTTTTTCTGTGTTGTTGTAACTTCATAGATAGATAGATAGATAGATAGATAGATAGATAGATAGATAGATAGATAGACTTTGTCACTTTGAATGTACACTAATCAGCATACATAAAAATGAAATTTCGTTGCATACAGCTCTCAAATGGTCACCTGTTTTGACACCCCTGCACTACATAAACATGACCAAATAAATAAATGCAAAATTATGCATATACCCACATATATGACACCGAGAAACAACACAGTCTAGTCCGGATGTATACATGTACATGGCGAGAAAAACGAATCTTCCGAGTTTACCAGACGGATGGCATAGGGAACAAAGCTGTTACAGGATCTGTGGTAGTCCTGCTAGAAATACTTTGAAACCTCCTCCCAGAGGGGAGCAACAGAAACAGGCCGTAAAGTGAAGGTATGTGGGGTCTCTAACAATGCTTTGAGCTCTAAGCACATAACACTTATAAGCAGTATCCTGAATAATGGGAAGCGAGCTTCCTATAATCTCGGCTGTCCTCACCACTCTCTGTAGGGACTTTCTATCTGAGGCACTGCTGCCACCAAACCAAACAGTGATGCAGTTTGTTAAAACGCTCTCAATCGTGCCTCTGTAAAAAGTGGCTAGGACAGAAGGAGAAAGATGTGCTCTCCTCATCCGACGCAGGAAATGCAGATGCTGGTTTGCATGCTTCACTAAGGATGACGTGTGGAGAGACCAGTTCAGATTGTTAGTTATCTGCACCCCCATATACTTAATAGTGTTGACCACCTCTAGAGCTGCATCCTTGATACTGAGTGGAATGCCGGCTTTTTCTAAAACCTACAATGATCTCCTTTGTTTTATTAACATTTAGAACCAGGTTACTTTTATTGCACTAGTCCACCAGAGCCTTCAGATTGTGTAGAGGGCTACCTGTAATCCACGTGGCTTCCTAGGTCTGCTTTGTACTTAACAGTTGTGAACCTGTGTCATTCTTAGTTCTGTCAGCTTTCAGCATGACATCGTAAAAGGTTTCTGCTCAACCAGATGTACAGATTTATGCACATAGCTAAGATAAGTGACATCCATTTATGGTGCCACTTTATATGATAATTATACTTTGGTATTAGACTTAATATAACTTGTTCACATGACTGGGTGCCACAAGCAGATGATCATGGTTTCTTTTCTGAAAACACTTTTAAGGAAAGTAGAGCAAGGGCTAAAATTTCCCACCACCAACATACACAAAAGGCAATTTGAATTAAGGACGACTAAATCCATTTAGGTTTACTTAAGCCTCTGTCATCACACAAATTGCAACTTTGCATCAAATGTAGGACACACCCAACCTAATTCTGACGTCTTTGTGGCTTTGGCTGGATGACACTATATTTGCTCATAAAGTATTGCACTTTGCAGCATACCTAAACTATTACTTTCAGTACTTATTTAAATGTATGAGCCACTAATTCTCAGTGCATGAAATACATAGGCTCTGCCTCAGAATCAGGTGATTGGGAATGCTCAGATATTCTACTACAGCTGCACATGCTTATCCACAGTTAATGATGGGTAATCCAATTTTTGGGGTTGCCTCTGCTCTAAGCTACAGAGCTGGCACATCTGGGCTGTAAACACTCCAATAAAGGAGAATATTTGTAGCTCGGGGTTGAAATGAGGGGTCCTCTCTGAGCTTAATTATTTTCTTGCATTATGTTTCATGACCCAAACTGATGATGTTACCTAGTTCGGGTAATGAAATGTGTGCAAGAAAACAAGCTCAGAGAGACCACCAGGGACCCCTGTAAACAGCTGAATGAGCACTAGATGGAAATCAAGTTTCTTCCATCTCCTTGCTCCCATCTTGTACTGTAGCCATCCGGATTTTGCAGCCCAGACCTGTGCGAATTCTAGGTTCAGTCCTGCAAACATGGAACTCGGCTGGAGTAGCAAATAGGCAGAGTTCCAGAACAGCTCCGCCGCCCCGGACTCCTCCCTCCCCACGTCCATCTATTCGGGCTGATCCGTTTCTCCCCGTGTTCGCTCCCGTCGAGCTGAGCGCACAATGCCGCCGTGAGCGAACAATGGAAAAGGCGGCGCCGGCGGCGCATCCGCGGTGCGCGCTGGAGGCACCCTTTACGCGCGGCTTCGCCGGGAGATGCAGGAAAGGCGAGAGGCCGAGTTTCGTTGGGGATCCGGCCGCCCTTGAGTCATACCGCGCCAGCCGTGGCTCCCCGCCAGGAGCAACCTTGCGCAGTCACCGGCTGCAGGCAGCGCCTGAGGCGCCCCGGCGTTGCCGAAGGAGTTAAGTGGGTGGAGCTGCGGGAGGCCAGGGAAAAGGAGGCAGCTCGGAAGAGGCGCTGCCACTGAGCCAGCGCGCCCGGAGGGGGTGTCCCTGTGCAGGCCGGCGAGCGAACGAGAGAGCCGGGGACGCCGGCGCTTGGTTGCTGGTGGCGCCTCGCAGGCCCTCGTCCCCAGCATGGAGGCGGTGCTGGGTGCCTTCTTGCAGCTCCTGAGCTTCTGGTTCGCCCTGGCGTTCCTGCTCATCGTGCTGCCGTCCGTCTTCGGCTTGTCGCTGGGCATCTCGGAGTTATACCTCCAGGTGTTGGTCAAGATCCTCGAGGTGAGTCGGAGGGCTTCCCCGAGAGGTGTGCGAGGAGGTCGGCGCAAGGCGCAGCTTATCTCTCCCTCCACCCCACCCCCCCAGCGCCTCGATTTCCTGATAAGCCGGGCGACGACGCCCAATCGGCAGGGGATGATGGGGAATGTCGTCAGGAGCGTTGAAGGAAAGGTTAGCCAAAGGTTCGCTTTAGCGGCACTTGCAAAGCTCGCCAAAAGCGGACCTTCCCGCATGATCCAGAGATCTCAGGCGACGGAGGAAGGCGAGACAGTCCCCCCACACACACACCTTAAGTGGGTCCTGGGCCTGGCCAGGGGAGGGGAGGGGATCGCCGCCGTTTTGGGATCCGGAGAATGGAGCCCTCCGCGTAAGGGAGAGGAACTGCGGGAGCGAGTTTGTTTTGACTTACGAACCGCAGTCTTTGCATTACTCCCAGAGAACTTAAAATGACTGTTAAAAAACCCACCCCTTCAGTACGGAATCCGTTCTCGAGGGATTATATTTATTAAGTCAAAGCTTTCCCGGGGAAGCGGTTTGGCAGATGGAAGAATGGGCGCATTTTGGGGTGGGAAGCTGTGGTGGAACGGGCGCTTTTAAAACAAGACGCCTGCCAAAAAGCTTGGGTTGTGCCAGCACATCTCAAAAGCATTTCATCTGGGCTAGCTGGTTTAGTGCATTTTAAGGAGCTAGGCTACTGATTTTTTTTATTTATGATCTGCTGAAATATTTGCTGCTTTGCTTTGGGCGGTTGTCCAGGAATTAAAAACCAGGTGCAGAATTATTGTTGTTTTCCTCTTGGAAAAGTTAAGTATGGCAATCCACTGCTTTAAGAAAAACCCTGCTGGGAAATGCATGGTGAATCCACTGCACCACACAGGTGCAAAGAAGCACAGTAGTAACCCACGTGTGAGTTGTTTGAAATTGGCATTGTAGATCAGTGCTGCATGAATAACCTTGGTGAAGTTGTCTGCCTCCTGTAAAGATTGGCAACCTATCTGTTCAGTGGCAGAGCCCCTCTTGGGATAAAAAATAAAAATTCTATTTAAAGGACAGTATCCAATTGGAAATGTGTATTGGTTAGAAGGATGCAGGTGACCTTCACTATAATATAGTTTATTAAATTTATATCATTGCCTACCTGGCTGATGCGACTATGGGTGGCATACAATAAAGCAAACAAAACAAATCTTAAATAACCATTAAAATAACATAAAATATAAATCTCATCATGAGAGAATGCACCAAAATCTCACAATACAACCATTTTGTGGGCTCCTTATTACCATGGGATTCTCACCTGCTGAAAAAATATAGATAGATAGATGATAGATAGATAGATAGATAGATAGATAGATAGATAGATAGATAGATAGATAGATAGATAGTGATTGATTGATTTATGGAAGAACATTAGGATCAGGCTAATCTCACCTCAGGTGGGTTGAGGGGGGCATTGGTGTTCTACGGGGCAAGTCTAGTGCAGAAAAAGTCAATTTCCTGCGTCCCTTCAGATAGAAGTCTTTAGCAGATTGGACCCATAACCACTGTTCCCTCTAAGGTGCGTGGCCGCGCACATAACGAGAGAACGCCGCGCGGTAGTTTCCAACTTCCACGCGGCGTTTTCTAATGGCAGAGGCTGCGCGCCTGCGCACCCACGCACATGAAAAGAGAGCGCCGCGCGCCAGTTTCTAACTGCCGTGCGGCATTTTCTACTGTTACAGGGAACATTGCCCATAACATGCTCTTCCTTGCTAGACCTGATGGATAGGTAGATGTAACCAAGGAGAGATGGTCCCTCAAATAACCTGACCCCATGCCATTTGGGACTCTAAAGATGAAAACCAGCATCTTGAATTGAACCCAGAAGCAAACTGAGAACCAATGCAGCTTGCAGAATCATGTAGCATCATGTAGCGTTTTGTTGCTAGGAACACACACAACTCCCGTTTCACTTTGCACGAGTTGAAGCTTCCAGACACTCTTCAAGGGCAGCCCCAACTACGGTATGTTTTGGTACTCCATTCCGGAGGTGACCAGGGCATGAGGGCAACTCTGAGATTAATGCAGAAAAATAAATATAATTTTCCCCTGCTGCAGTTAATGGGGCAATTCGTAGTTTACAAGAGTTCATCAAAATGCAATAAAGAATCTACAAGAATGACAGAAATTTTGTTTGAAAAGCACCAATGCAATGTAGAAAAAATATTTATATATCATACCAGGGTTATCTTGGCCACTATACAATATATTGTGGAGGCTACCCTCATGTCAGCTGGGCACACCTACAAAAACCAGCAACATGATCTGACCCTTTGGCCATTCCCCCCTCCACCCACTCTCACCCCCCATGGTGGAAGGTTTCTGTGGGACATATCAGTTGATTTCATGATTTGACATTTTGGCATCAAGCCAGCTCTTAGTTTAGAATCCATATATTTTATAATTAGGTTGATTATATTTGCTTCTAAATTTATTTGTAATGAAGCTCAGATGTCTTCTCACAGTCAGGAAGTCTGCACTAATGGTGTCAACTATGTTTTATTCAAGAGAGACCATGCCATCTGCATTGGTGGGTATACTTCCTTTCAGGGGTGGGTTCTAACTTACCTTGCCGCCAGTTCGCTTCCTCCTGTGCCGTGTGGCTGCGGGCGCATTGCGCGCCGTGTGGCTGCACCGTGTGGGCGCGCATGCGCAGTGCCAAAAATTCACAATTTTTTTTTTTAAAGCCAAAAACAAGATGACGGCGCAGGCACAGTACCGGGGACTCAGCTTCTGTGCATGCGCAGAAGAAAAAACAATAGCAAAAAATTCCCCCAAAAAAATAATCCAAAGAAAAAAGATGGCACCGGACCGGCACCGACAGAACCGGATCCGTGACATCACCAGCGGTTTGCTACCGGTTCTATAGAACTGGTGCAAACCGGGAAGAACCCACCTCTGCTTCCTTTCAATGGGTGTCTTATAGCCGGAATGGTGATTTATAAACTTCCATTGGACAAACAGTTTTTCCTTGGTTGCTTTTCTTGAATATTTTTAGAGTGCTTGAAGATAGGGCTTCTGTTTCAAAATCCAGGTATGATAAAGAGTTCACCTTGTTCCTAGTATAAAAAAAAAACAACCCCAGGAATTTGGTAGTACAATTTCTGACTAATAAATGCTGTGACTTTGGGATCTTCTGTAAGGTCCAGGGTACTGTACAGGTCTGAAAGGAAAGGGGATTAAATTCAGCCAACATATTTTGACCTTTGTTTCTTTCTTGTCTTGCAAAATATATTACCTTTGACTTTTTCATACAGATACGTGGGTTGCTGTTATGTAATATATTCAGATACTGATGCAAGAATATTTCAGTGACGGTGAATCTGTTTTTGCTTGGGTGCCAAAAGGGCGCACGTGATAGCGCACGTGTGTGTGCCCACACCCATAATGCAATGCCCTCCCCCCGCACATGCGCGCACAACCCCCCTGCGCTGCCCCCCCACGCATGCGTGCAGGATTGGCCGTTGGGCCGTTTTTCACCCACCCCAGGCTTCAGGAGGCTTTCCTGAAGCCTGGGGAGGGTGAAAAATGGCCCAATGGCCCAACTTCTGGTTCAGAAATGAACTTCCAGTTGGGCTGTTGGGCCGTTTTTCACCCTCCCCAGGCTTCAGGAGGCTTTCCTGAAGCCTGGGGAGGGTGAAAAGCGGCCCAACGGCCCAACTTCCGGAAGGCCGAAAATCAGCTGGCCAGTGCACAGATGCGCGCTGGAGCTGACATAGGGCAACACCTCGCGTGCCCTCAGATATGGCTCCGCGTGCCACAGGTTTGCCATCACTGATCTATTTCATCTGGGAATAACAATATACTTAGTCCTTTTCCTGCAATCTTACAGATAAGGAAAACCTCTGATTAAAATTGGAAAGAATACACACATTTGCTTTCCTATTAAATCTGATATCATTTTTGATCCACAGCCTTCTCTTTGAAATTCAAGGCTGGCTACATCCTCAATCTTTATAAAATACATAGTCTTCTCAAAATAAATAAAATCTGTTGGGAAACGGAATTGTACCATTGTTTAATTTCCAGATGTTTGTTCTGATGAGATAGGATAATTCCTAGGGTGACCTATTCTTCAAATAGAAAGGTAGAATATCTGGAGAAAATTGAATTTCCTTCACAGGGAATACCTCTTTGTGTTTATATATTTAATGAAAATAGCTACTTCTCTGCTTTTTTTTCCTCTGGGGAACCCTTTCCAATTTTAAAGATTATGGAGGATTCCCAAAGAGCTTTTATTTGAGAGTTATAGTGATCGATATTGACTGCATTAAAAATTAAAATTGGTGCAGTTTTAGAATACAGGTAGTCCTCGATTTATGACCACGATGGAGACCAGAATTTCTGTTGCTAAGCAGAAGTGAGTTGTGCCCCATTTTTGCCACAATTGTTAAGCAAATCACTGTAGTTCTTAAGTGAACTTTGCCATTGTTAAGTGAATCTGGCTCCCCCTCCCACATTGATTTGGCTTGTTGGAAGACAGCTGGGAAGGTTACAAATAATGATCACATGACTTCGGGACACTGCAACTGTCATAAATACATGCCGGTTTCTAAGCGCCCTAATTTTGGTCACATGACCTCAGGGATGCCGCAACAGTCATAAGTGTGAAAGCCGGTTATCAGATACATTTTTCATTGCCGTTGTAACTTCAAACAGTAACTAAATGAATGGTTGTAAATTGAGGACTACCTATATTTTATTTTAAAAGATTTCCATTATGGTGGTACAATATAGGCAAATGTGAAATGATCACAACTGCACATCCTTCACCAAGGGGAAATGACTGAGATGGTCATTGGACCATGTGACTGGTCAGGTGTCCCTCCTGCTGCCCCTATCCATCCAAGTCTTCTGATCAGTTAGGACTTCCCCTGCCAGTACTGTGGCCCCATCCATCCAATGCAAATGGCAGGTGTGGCCAATTGCCATTGTCAGGGAATTGCATAGCAGATGTCCGAATGAAGTCAGAGAGGCTGACATGAACTTGCAGTTTTTATATAAATAAATACATATTTAACATCTACATTTGCAGTAAACAAAGGTAGTCAGGCACATCACTACATCATGAGGTAAATCAAGTGAAACTCAGAACAGCATACAGAGCACACAGAGGAAAAAGGCGGGAAAAAAGGGAACCTCCCCCTCCACACCCCCAGCAACCAATCACAGTGCAGATTGCCTAACACAGGAGCCAACCAATCAACTACAATTGTGTGTTCTGACTCATGTTACAATCCCCACTGTTCTAGCTACTAATTTAAATATCTTTTAACAGCCATCCTATTCGTATGCTGGGCCATGAAATGGGATTATTTCTCAAAATATTTGATGGGATTTTGATATCTATTTATTTTAAAACATATGATGGCTTTTCTGGATCCCTGAGATGGGCTTGGGGAATTTTAAGAAACACTGTCCTATATCTTCCTTTTTGTCCCTTGCCACTAATTCAGCTTCCAGTGAAATGGCTCAAGGAACTGTGTACACTATTACTTTTAGTCTCGTTTCGTAACACTAGAAAATTGTCCTGCTTTCTCATGCTCCACTAGCTGAAAAATGCTTGTGGTGTAAGCTTTCCAGTTAGCCTTCTCTCCTTCCTGTGGTTGACACCCAAAATTTTGCATCCTTTATAGTATGAGTCAAACAGAATTCATGCCTAGAAACTGGTGTAGGCTGATGTCTGTGTAGTAGCAACTTCTTCGTTTTTGGAATATCTTTTGTTGGAGATCTTAATAATATAAAAAGATAATGCAAACTGAAATCAGAAAGAGAAAAGAAAGTAGAAAGGAAAGAAATATAGGGCGCAAAAAATAAAAATGAGAAAAAATGTTTAAAGAAGAGACTCACAATTGTCTTTGCAACAAGTGCAGGCAAATTTAATACCCACACCCTACAAAATTACTGTATATACATACTTTACTTCGTCTCATAAACCCATTTCACAAATCCAAAATTTATTATTGTTTCTGTCCAAGTATCAACAAAAAGTTTGTAGAAGGTTTCCAGAATTTTATAGAAGTATTTCTGATAGTAAACTTATTTTAAAGTCAATTTTATATTCCTCTTTTTCCTTCTGATAGTCTTGATCGTTAAATCATCCAGGTGCTGTTGTAGAATTGAATCTCCATTTAGATTTACAAGAAATCCTCGACTTACAACCATTCGTTTAGTGACCGCTTGAAGTTACAGCGGCACTGAGAAAAGTGACTTATGACTGTTTTTCATATTTACAATCATTGCAGCATCCCCATGGCCACATGATCAAAATTTGGAAGCTTGGTTCATATTTATGACGATTGCAGTGTTCTAGGGCCATATGATCACCTTTTGCGACCTTCTGACAAGCAAAGTCAATGGGGAATCCGGATTCATTTAACAGCTGGGTTACTAACTTAACAACTGCAGTGATTCACTTAACAACTGTTGCAAAAAAGATAGTAAAATGGGGCAAAATTCACTTAACAACTGTCTTGCTTAACAACAGAAATTTTGGAGTCAACTGTCGTAAGTCGAGGACAACCTGTAGTTTATATCACATGTCAAATATTTCTCTAAGGCTTTAGAAATCTTTTCTAAATCCAATGCTAAGTCAGTTTTGTCCAGGCCATTTTCCATCCCTTGGATTATTATCATTTGCATTTCCACTTTGATTGTCATCTCTGTCTTACACTCCACAATTCCTTTATTTTCCAATGTTTTTACATCAGTTGGAATTTTTTTCTCGTTTTCCATCCTGCCAGTCAGGGGTGTGTTCTAACTTACCTCGCTGCTGGTTCGCTTCCTCCCGCGCCGCGTGGGCGCGCCTCATGGGCGCACCTCATGGGCGCGCTCCACGCACGCATACATGCGCAGTGATGAAAAATCAGAAAAAAATTCCAAAAAAAAAAAGCCAAAAACAAGATGGCGACGCATGCGCAGTGCCGGAAACTCGGCTTCTCGGCTTCTGCGCATGCGCAGAAAAAAAAAAAACCGGAAAAAAATTAAAATAAATAAATTCAAAACAAAAATCAAAAAATTTTTTAAAAAAAGATGGCGGCGCCCACGGACCAGCACCGACTGAACCGGGAGGAACCCACCTCTGCTACCAGTCTACAAATTGTTCCATGTTGTTTTATTACCGTTTCTTCTTTAGATTCTTCTTCGAAAAGTGCATCCCACATTTTTGCTGGTTTATTGGGAGGGCTGATTTTTTTTTATCCATTTTTTTCCCCAGGATTTCTAACATTTTCCATAATGAAAGTTGCGTCTTAACTGTCTGATGTACGTTGTTCTTCTGGTTCATTAAACTTGTTTTCCTGCTTAGGCATAAAGTGATTTTCGAAATGTAAATACAGCTCACCTGGATTGTTCCCTGTTTGGTATAAAATAACAGAACGCCCCATCTTAGCAAACACTTATGCAAATGAATGGAATGATGAACTGCAGTCATTTCCTATTTTGAAATGCTTCCAGTAGTAGCTTTTCAGTAGCAATTTAATTGACAATCAGTGTTAGAAAGAAAAAAAACATGCTATAATACAGGTAGTCCTCGATTTATGAGTACAATTTGGACCAGAATTGCCATTGCTAAGTGAGTCAGTTGTTAAATGAGTCAGTTTTTAGATGCCACAGTTTTTTTTAAAAAAAATAATCTTTATTAGGTTTTTCGTTAAAAACAACATATAAAATACATAAAACAAAAACAAACACAAAAATTACTAACCACTTTTACAGTTTTTAGATGCCACAGTTTTTAAGTGAATCAGGTGGTATCCAGGTGCCCCCATTGATTTGACTTGTTGGAAGCTGACTGGAAAGGTCACAATGGGGATCACGTGACACAGGGATGCTGCAGTCATTGTAAATATGTGTCGATTGCCAGGCGCCAACTTTTGATCACATGACAGTGTGGACGCTGCAATGATTGTAAGTGCAAAAATTGGTCAAAAATATTTTTTTTCCACGCTGCTCTGTACCTTCAAATGGTTGCTAAATGAATGGCTGTAATCAAGGTAAGTGCAGAGAGAGACCTGCATCCATATTTAAAAAATAAATAAATACTAGATTTAAATAAGCAACAAAATTGCAGCAAAAACCCCCAGATGTTAAATTAGAGAAATGTACAGTCAGTGTGACCAGCTAAGAATAAACCTCATTTGATTCAGTTTTTATTATTATCGTGCAAACAGTTGCTAAAGGAGGCAGTTGCTAAACAAGACTCCATGATATAGCAATAGCAATAGCACTTAGACTTATATACCGCTTTACAGTACTTTACAGCCCTCTCTAAGCGGTTCACAGAGTCAGCATATTGCCCCCAACAATCTGGGTCCTCATTTTACCCACCTCGGAAGGATGGAAGGCTGAGTCAACCTTGAGCCGGTGAGATTTGAACCGCTGAACTGCAGCTAACAGTCAGCTGAAGTAGCCTGCAGTACTGCACTCTAACCACTGCGCCACCTCGGCTCTTGGGAATGACAGGTAGTCCTTGACTTACAACAGTTCACTTAATGACCATTTGAAGTTACAATGGCACTGAAACAAGTGACTTATGATCATTTTTCACACTTATACCGTTGCAGCATCCCCATGGTCACATGAACAAAATTCAGATGCTTACCAACTGACTCACATTTATGATGGTTACAGTGTCCTGGGGTCATGTGATCACAGTCGTGACCTTCTCACAAGCCAATGGGAAGCTGGATTCACTTAACAACCGTGTTACTAAATAACTGCAGTAATTCACTTAACAACTGTGGCAAGAAAGGTAAAGTGGGGCAAACTTCACTTAACAACTGTCTCGCTTAGCAACAGAAATGTTCAGCTCAATTGTGGTTGTAAGTTGAGAACTACCTGTAGTCTTCTTGTTCCCCCTTCTTGCCTCTTTTGATATGACTTACCATGTACCTGTTAAAAAACTGGAGATGGCATGCATATTATTTTGTAATCTTATATGGGCCTAACAAAGGTACCGTTTTCATGTTGACTTTGGATTCTTTAATTTATTGAACAATGTTGGCTTTCTGTGTAATACATGTTCCTGTGCCTTGCTTTGATCTTAAGCTGATGTTTTAATTTTATAATTACAAAAAGATTTCAGTTTTAATCCATTTCTGATTTATTTGGGGAGCTATTTCAGAAGGCTGTTGGTTGGAATAATGTTCTAGGACAATGTTTCTCAAACTTGGCAACTTTAGAAGTTACAGACATTATGTCCCAGAATTTCAGAGCCAGGTTGAGAAACGTGGATCTAGCAGAAAGTCTGGAATAAGACATTCCTTTAAGCCAAAAAAAAAAAAAAGGAGTTGCTTGATTGTGGCTTTGTGTGTAGTGTGAACCACCATAGCTTTTTCCTATGCTACTTGGTTATGTTGGGTTTCAACTTTTACCACTACTTTGCTGTGTGTGGAAATTCTTGAATTTGTAGTTTTCAGTACAGTACATGACACTAAGTCTTATGACAATTATTTTTTTTAAATAAAGACCTTTAAAATGAGAATCAGTGGCGGGATTATCATTCAATGAATGGATCTTCCTGATTCATTCCCTGGCTTCCCAAGTCTTTTTTTAATGAGACAGTAAATGGTATATGAATAATTCACCAGTTGATCCACTGATAACTAATCAGTGCAGATATTGTTATGCAGCTTGACTTGAGTTAGAAAGAATAAGATAATGGACCTGATTGTTCTGTCCTCACTACACATTACCATGTGTGTAGCTGGACATGCAGCTAAACCCTCCTATCCTTCAATAAGCCAGATAAATGTATAACTTGATACTTTATTAAAGAACAGGATGAGGTGAAACAGCGATGCCATGTATGGGATATAGATTTTGTCTTCAGAAGAACATGTGTCACAGACTAAGTTGGATTATTCTAGATCAGGGGTATCAAACTCGATTTCCTTGAGGGCCGCATCAGGGGGCTGGGGTAGGCGTGTTGGGCGTGGCCAGGGTGGGTATGGCCAGCTCGATGTCACTCATGTCAGGGGTGCCTGTGGTAGCCCAAGCACTCTGCCAGCAAAAATAGGCTCCCGAGCTCCGTTTCCAGCTGCAACGACCTCCTGCAACCCTCTGCCAGTGAAAACGGAGCTCTGGAGGGCTGTCTGCAGCCCTCCTGAGCTCCATTTTCGCTGGCAGAGGCACTGCGGGCCAGTCCTTCGTTGTTTTCAGGGCAGCCCTGCGGGCCAGATCTAAGCACCTCGCGGTCCGGATCCGGCCCACGGGCCTTGAGTTTGACACCCCTGTTCTAGATATTTCTGTTAGCTCAGAACGTTACAAAATGGAGTCTTGGCTTCAAAAATGCTACCAAAGCCAACGTTCTAAACCAGGGGCCTCCAACCTTGGCAACTTTAAGACTTGTGGACTTCAACTTCCAAAGCTGGCTGAGGAATTCTGGGAATTGAAGTCCACAAGTCTTAAAGTTGCCAAGGTTGGAGACCCCTGTTCTAAACAATGAAAGCTTGTCCCTGGCCATTATATGGGGCTCAACACATGCCAGAGAACAACAACAGTATATAGCTACACAAACTCTATGCTGGAGCCGTGACACTGATAATAACTCGGAAGAAGAATATAGGGCCAGGGTGGGTAACTCTGGCAACTTTACAGCCTGTGGACTTCAACTCCCAGAATTCCTGAGTGATCCATAGTTGCCCACTCCCTGATATAGGGAGTTGTATTAATTCCACAATGCCTCTCCTGCCAAGTGTTTAATAATCTGGTTCAATATATTGCTTAGTCATAGTTCACTCAACAAGCTGTTGTGGGCTGGGCCGTGTGTTTAATATCTTGGTTCAATATTGCTTTGCCATAATTCATTTAATAAGTTATAAAGGGCTGGGTCCTGAATAACAGTAAGTGGCTCTTGTTACAGAGTTAAATCTGTGGGCGCGAGTGTGCTCAACAACAACACTTTGGGGGCCTAGCCAGATTGCAGGCCTCATTTTTTTTTTAAGTGACCAGATTTTGAGAAATTAAATAGGAAGTTAGCAATTTCACCTTGTTTCCTAGGAATTCTTTGGTCACTTGTAGGATTTTAAAAAAAAAATGTGACTGTCAGCAAGCCCTCCTTTGTTTGGAAGTGGGTTCACCAATGGTGTGTGCAGCAAAGAGCGGTGATACCAAAACTACAGATGTGCAATAGCGTACTGTCTTTATGTACAATGCTGTGTCCCAGTGTCTGTTGCCAATACATAAGTCACAGATTTAATGTGATGACTTAGTCATTTGTGTTTTGTCATTTCCCATTCAATTGCATCCCTTTTGTTATGTTTACCTACTCAGAACAAAGTCAAAAATTACATGTGGAACGATTACCCATGGCAGAGATCTTTACAGAGGGGTAGCAGTGGTGATGGGTAGCAATCTCGCCATTATATAATCTGGCAAATGAATGTGATATATTTGGTACATCTACCATGGCAGCCGTTTTGTTGTGAATTATCCATGACAGAGGGTTTCCTCTACTTCAAAAAAGATTAGGTGGTTTTGGACTAAGCGATAACGATGGGTTTCACGTATCTCATTCAGTTGCAGGCAGACAAACCCAATTATGGCTTAGCATAATGTGTTATATATCTTAGCATATGTGGACTGCAACAAACCAACTCTCACTAAGAAATAATTAAAATGCAGTGAGGCGGTTTCAATAAAGCAGAATATTTATAACTCAAGGTTGAAATGAAGAGTCTTTAGTGCTCTCTGAGCTTGTTGCTTTCTTGCAAATGTTTCATTACCCAAACTAGAAAACATCATTAGTGCGAGTAGCACTGATGATGTTACCAGTTTGGGTAATGAAACATCCAAGCTCCGAGCAACAAGGATGAAGTTTTTTAAAATACCGTATTTTTTGGAGTATAAGACGCACCTTAGTTTTGGGGGAGGAAAACAAGGGGGAAAAAAATCTGCCTCTGCCTCCCAGCAATTTGCCTCCCAGCAAACAGCAAACAGTACAGATGATATACACTGTTTGCTGTGTATTTCTGTGCATGTGTGCCTGACCCATAGAAATAGCAAAGAATTGGAGAAATGTACATTATGGCAGTATATTAATGCCAGAAAGTTTTCTTAAATGTAGTCACACTAACTCCTCCCAATTATTTAAATAGATCTACTCCAAACATGACTAAGTCAGGGTTTAACTCAGCTGCCTTATTTTAATACTAAAACAGGACACTGCCATTTCAGATCAAGCATTTATTTTAAACTTCTTCATTTTGTTAGGTTGTCTAGAACAATAATAAAGCAGTCTGTAAAAAATAAGTCTAATAATTTGAACATTCTATAGACATTTATGGTTATTGACTTACCTCCTTGCATCCAGTTTCAGCAGTCTGATTTGCACAAGAAAATAAAATGCTGCCTCTGCCTCCCAGCAAGTTGCCTCCTTGCAGTTCTAGTTTCACTTTCATTTTAGCATGTGGGCAGCCTCTCAGCTGATGGTCGGGAGGCCGATAATCAGTTGCTTCTGCTAATCAGGCTCTGCACTGTTTGCTGCAAAGAGGTAAATTGCTGGGAGGCAGAGGCCAAAGGGTGGGGGTGGCTGGGGGGGGGCTACATTCGGTGTATAAGACGCATCCAAGTTTTCACCCTCTTTTTGGGAGTAAAAAGGTGTGTCTTATACTCTGAAAAATACTGTAGCTATTATTTAAAAGGTGAAAATTAGCAGAAAGTGGTGGTATGATTATAAATTTAATTTCTAGTATCTGCACAGAATCTTTATTATTTTTTTCTAAAGTCAGTTGACTTCATCATGATTAGAATGTTGAAGCTTAAAAAGTTTTAAATACGATCTCTTCCCAGTCTACATTCCTCTTAAATTGCCCTACTTATGCCATCATTGCAAGAATAGTTATGAGATAAAGCTTCATTTTATACTTGGTTGGACATAAAAAAACTGGGAGTTATTTCAAAGTTACATAGCTGATCTTTTGCCCTGTTTCTCAACCTTCGCAACTTTAAGATGTTTGGACTACAACTCCCAGAATTGTCCAGCTAGCATGGGAGTTGAAGTCCACACATCTTAAAGTTGCAGAAGTTGAGAAGCACTCGTCTATTGTGCAAATGCTCACTGATATAACAAAACAGTATTTTATTAAGGAAAAAATAGGGTTTCGTTCGTACTACGGTAGCTATCGAGAACGGGTGGCATTGCCCATGGTTAATTTTGCAAAAGTCAAGGTACAATACAGTACAGTGTAGAGTTTTCCAAAGTTTTGGGGTAGTAGGTCCGTACAGTATTTTGGGAAAAATGACTGTACTGTATGGTATGACATAAAATGACTGCCATGGTGGGCTGGGGCCGTGTCAGTCACAAAACACTCATATTTCAACATAAAAGATTGACCCGTTTCTCTCATCTTTATTTGATGCTTTGGAGGTGTGCATGGGACCTACACTCATTCTTGGAAATGAATAACAGAATAACAGAGTTGGAAGGGACCTTGGTGGTCTTTTAGTCCAACCTCCCTAGTCAAGCAGGAGACCCTATACTGTTTCAGACAAATCATTATCCAATCTCTTCCTATAAACCTCCAGTGTTGGAGTACCCACAAATGCTTTGCTTACTTCTTTTGTCAAAGTTAAGAATTTAACGTGAAATCAGATGGGAATTCACGTTATTCATTTTGGCAGTCACAAAAGGTCTTTGGACTTGTGGATGCAGGATCGAGGACCTAAGCAAAGTCTTCTGAAATTAAAAGCATCTTTCTAGAGCAGGGGTGTCAAACTCAATTTCATTGAGGGCTGCATCAGGGTTGTGTTTGACCTCGGGGGGGGGGCTGGGGGGGCGTGGCCAGGATGGATGTGGCCAGCTCAACATCACTCGTGTTGGGGGCACCTGTGGTGGCCCAAGCACTGCCAGCAAAAACTGGATCCCAAGCTCTATTTTTGGCTGCGACGGCCTCCTGCAACCCTCTGCCAGCGAAAATGGAGCTTGGGAAGGCCACACGCAGCCCTCCCGAGCTCCATTTTCGCTGGCAGAGGCACCGTGGGCCGGTCCTTTGCTGTTTCCAGGGCGGTCCCGTGGGCCAGATCTAAGCACCCCGCAGGCCGGATCTGGCCCCCAGGCCTTGAGTTTGACACCCCTGTTCTAGAGTGGTCTCAGCCATTCCATTTCTTGCTCATCTGCTTGTGGTTGTTTTCCTAAGGGCATCTTGTTAATCCCTGTCTGAAACCTGTTCAAGTTTGACCATCTGTGAATAGCATCTGGATGGGCCTGTTATTCATAGGTACGCCTGAAGGGAAGTTCCATTAAACTCAATGGAGCTTAGAGTTGCAGCTCTTGGTACAGGTAGTCCTCAATTTATGATCACAGTTGACCCCAAAATTAATGTTGCTAAGCGAGACAGTTGTTAAGTGAGTTTTGCTCCATTTTACGACCTTTCTTGCCACAGTTGTAATGTGAATCACTGCAGTTCTTAAGTTAATAACACAGGTTGTTAAGTGAATCTGGCTTCCCCATTGACTTTACTTATCAGAAGTTGGCTGACAAGGTCATAAAACCTGACCCCGGAACACTGCAATGGTTATAAATACAGACCAGTTGCCAAACATCTAAATTTTTTTAAAAAATTTAATAATATATTTTTATTATTTACATGTAGATATATTGAATACAGTGTAATTGTCCTGGCATTCCACTTGCCATGGGCAGGTAATTGGCCACAAAAACTGTCTAAGCCAATTTAAAAAATTAGAAGTGTTCAGAGAGTAAATGAAAGAAAATAATGCAGGGGTACACATAGACTTCTTTAAAAGCTAGTCTCTGATTTTTTTCCAAATAGTGGGCCACACTGCGAATTCAGAAGGGAATCCGAAGAGAACAGAAACAAATACCCTATACTTCAAATGGTAAGTTGCTTGATTACAGTTTTAAATTATAGATAACGGTATAGTAATAATCTGAAGGAATTGTCCTGAATTGTCAGTTTAACGTAGTATTTTTTTTTTTGTAGTTCAGAGAAATAAAGACTGAGAAATGCTTTAGAGTGGTGTTTCTCAACCTTGCAACACTTTCACACTGCACCCCATTAATTTAAAAGGGAATGGAATGGAATGGAATGGAATGGAATGGAATGGAATGGAATGGAATGGAATGGAATGGAATAGAATAGAATAGAATAGAATAGAATAGAATAG
>QLTV01010983.1:413508-432441 GCA_003457575.1 Thermophis baileyi | reverse complement strand
CCTGGAGCGGCAGCAGACCTGTCCGCACAGGCCGCCGCCTCCCCACCAACTGAATTGCGCCGGTCTAGTAGGGCTCCAAGACGCCCCGCCTACCTGTGTGATTACGTATGCTGGACAGCTCCATCCAGGAGGGGAGGGGTGTTATGTTCTAACTGTTTAAACTGTGTTACATGGTTCCAACCAGGTCCAGCGTTTGAGCGGGAAAAAGCTCAAACGCTATTGGCTGGTCTGTCTGACAGCTCCCTATAAAAGGGCAAGCTGTCAGACTGCTCTTTGCTGGTTGCTGATACAAGAGCTGGAATAAAGAGCTGCTTTGGAAGTCTGTCTCCTGTCATCTCTACCCACTATCTAACATCTACCTATTGCACCAGGAATGCAAGGCTTGTTACGGGTCAAATCGATTTCATTTACCATATTTTTCGGACTATAAGACGCACTTTTTTGTCTCCCAAAAGGGGGTGAAAATGTCTGTGTGTCTTATAGACTGAATATTGCCAAAGCCCCGCCCACCTGGGGGCCGTTTTTTGGCCTCCTCACGCCCTGTTTTCGGGGCTTTTTCCGGCCTTTTTCCGGCCTTTTTTGGCCCATTTTTGGGGCTTTTTCAGCCCGTTTGTGAGGCTTTTTTCGGTCCGTTTTTGAGGCTTTTTTCGGTCCGTTTTTGAGGCTTTTTTCGGCCCGTTTTTGAGGTTTTTTCCTTTATAGACCGAATATTGGTCCGTTTTTAAGCCTTTTTTCGGCCCGTTTTTGGGGCTTTTTCGGTCCGTTTTTGAGGCTTTTTTCAGCCCGTTTTTGAGGCTTTTCGGTCTGTTTTTGAGGCTTTTTTCGGCCCGTTTTCGAGGCTTTTTTCGGCCCGTTTTCGAAGCTTTTTTCGGCCCATTTTTTTGGAAAAAAATGGGCCGAAAAAAGCCTCGAAAATGGGCAGAAAAAAGGCTGGAAAGTGGCCGAAAATGGGGCCGAAAATGGGGCACACAGAGGCAAAAAACTTTTGTTGTTGTTTTCCTCTTCTAAATTTAGGTGCGTCTTATACTCCGAAAAATACGGTATATTCTATGGCTTGCCCTGTCAGTGTTGGTGGGAGTGGTCTTGGAGGTTCAAGGAACTGCCCAACATGCTAATAGTAGAACCTCCAAGACCACTCCCACCAACACTGACAGGGCAAGCCACTAGAATAGAAAATGAGAGCAAACCCCTTTCTTTTGCTAGCACTGATGAGGTTACCAGTTTGGGTAATGAAACGTCTGCAAGAAAACCACCAAGCTCACGGAGCACCAGAGACCCCTCAGCTATTTGTTTATTTCTCAAGCACGCAGTTCAGAAGTTTCTGCGGTAGTTGTCATGTGTTGGTGGACATGTTCTGAAGCAACTTCTTCTTGTATGATGGCGTTGAGTATATGGATGACCCTTCAAGCTGTCCTTTCTGTTGCAGTATGACCCACGGTTTGGTGACGCCTTCTGGAACAGCAGCAAGTATAACATTGTGAGTTACCTCCTGCGAATCATGACTAGCTGGGCCATTGTGTGCCAGGTGTGGTACCTGCCCCCCGTGACAAGAAAGGTATGTCCCATTTCTGTTCTTTGACCCTTTTTGGGGGTCACCACAACTTCTGAGGCTGACCCATCCAGAAACTTCTCTGCTTTCGGAGCTCTACTTCCTCTTGGCTACGGAATTACCTTTTTGCTATCGTATTGATGATTGGATTATATCTTCTTGTGTTCATTTATATACAGGAAGGAGAAGATGCTGTTGAATTTGCCAACCGGGTGAAATCTGCTATTGCTCTCCAGGGAGGCCTTACCGAATTATCCTGGTAAGGAAAAAGATTTTGCCGTTTTAATGGAAAGCAAAAAAGAGAAGGAGCGACTCCCTTATCATGGGTTGAACAGCCTTTTGTGGATCAACTTTACTGTTTAAAAAAAAAAACATTTGTGATCTTGGGACAGTGATGATAATTACACCAGTAGAAGGATTGGGTGAAACCTTTCATGCAAATCTCCCTCTGCCCTCCAATCATTTGTGGGTTTGGCTACAATTATGAGTGTTAGAAATTTAGAAACGCAGATATATAATTTATATAGTACATACCCAACTTTACTTTTAACCCAGCGAACAATATTTGTGTATCATAAATTGACCATTTATGAGTTCAGTAGAACAATCCAGAGATGCTTTGGAGGATGTAAAATGAGAGATCTTAAATTCAAGATTGCTTACAGATGGAAGGGTATTTATCTAGAGATCTGAATGAGACTTAAAAACAGTTAAGAAACTTTGTATTTTCTGTGTCATTCTCTTTATAAGAAACCTTGATTTAACATTCACATTTAGTGAATTTTAGGTATAAAGCCCAGCATTTTTATTCAGACATGCTCCCAGAATAAGAGACTTGCAGTCTGAATAAGGCATTTAAGATTTGTAAGTGAAATTTACCATATTAGCAGGGGTGAAATGCTCCCGGTTCGGGCGTGCCTGCCGGTGGTCGGAGAGCCGGTAGCGATGGCAGCGCGAGGCTTCGCCCACCCGGACACCGCCATTTGGGTTCTTTTACCCTCTGCACATGCACAGAACACTTTGCGCGTGCGCAGAGGGTAAAAGAACCCAAATGGCGGCGTCCGGGCGGGTGGGCGAAGCCTCGCGCTGCCGTCGCTGCCGTCGCTACCGGCTCTCTGACCACCGGCAGGCACGCCCGAACTGGGAGCATTTCACCCCTGCATATTAGGCAATTGCAAGTTGCATTATACAAATGATTGGAATAGAATAGAATAGAATTCTTTATTGGCCAAGTGTGATTGGACACACAAGGAATTTGTCTTTGGTGCATATGCTCTCAGTGTACATAAAAGAAAGGATACATTTGTCAAGAATCATGAGGACAACACTTAATGATTGTCATAGGGTACAAATAATAATCAGAAAACAATCAATATTAATATAAATCGTAAGGATACAAGCAACAATAGCAATATCGCTTAGATCCTCTCTAAGCGGTTTACAGAGTTAGCATAGTGCCTCCAACAATCTGGGTCCTCATTTTACCAACCTCGGAAGGATGAGTCAACCTTGAGCCAGTCAGGATTGAACTGTTGGCAATGGGCAGAGTCAGCCTGCAATAATGCATTCTAACTCCTGCGCCACCACGGCTCCTAAAGTTTCAATAATGATGTCATACTGATGTAAATGAAGTAATTCCATATTTACTGGACTTTGGGGAAAAACAGACAGCCCCTCTGACTGTATGGTCTGGTAAAGCAGGACTTTACTGTACAGGTAGTCCTCAACTTACAACCATTTGTTTAGTTACCATTCAGCACTGAATAAACTGACTTATGACCATTTTTCACACTTATGACCGCTGCAACATCCCTATGGTCATCTGATCAAAATTAGGACACTTGACAACTGGCATATATCCTGAGATCATATGATCACTTTTTACGACTTTGCGATAAAGTCATTGGGGAAGCCAGATTCACTTAACAACCATGCTACTAACTTAACAACTGTATCAAGAAAGGTTGTAAAATGGGACAAATCCATGTCTGTCTGCCTCTCCCATCCATCCACCCACCCATCCATCTGTCTATATCAGGGGTCCTCAAACTTGGCAACTTTAAGACTTGTGGACTTCAACGCCTGGAGAATTCTGGGAGTTGAAGTCCACAAGTCTTAAAGTTGCCAACTTTGAAGACCTCTGGTCTATATAGTCAATCTGTCCATCCATCCATCCGTCCATCCATCCATCCATCTATTCATCTGGCTATGATCCATGTATCTGCCTATCGTCCATCTATTTATCATCCAACTATCTTTCATCCATCTATTTATCGTCTGTCTAATTTATATGCCACTAATCTCAGTAGCCTAAGCATACTAGAAAGCCATTTTTTGCAATAATTGCAGTTACTGAACACTCCTCAGACATCAAAAAATAAAATAAAAAATAGCAGCAGACTCGTACAGAGGTGACCAACCTGGAGATGGATGATCATCATCTTAGCTAGACTTCCCTTCTTCATAGAGTTGTGACACCAACCGAACCTCCTTAATAGCGTATCGTAACTGTATTTCATTGCTTTTCCCTTTTGTTCTTTTAAGGGACGGAGGATTGAAAAGAGCCAAAGTGAAGGAAACTTTTAAGGAAGAGGAACAGAAAAACTACAGCAAGGTGATAATAGGAAACGGAACACCGTCAAATGGCACGAATAACTCGGGCTGAACTCTCTCAGCAGATGTATCTCCTACTTGTTCACTGTCAGAAAGGGTGGATTTTTTATCCCCATGTAGTAAATAAATAAGAAAACTTCAAGTGTGGGCAATTCAAAAAAAGAAGAAAAAAAAAAACCCCAAGCATTTTTCTTTCTTTTCTGGTGCTCACCAGTGAATTCCACTCTTGGTGTCTGGAAAACCAGCTTGAAGCAGAATCAAAAATCCCAGTAGCTAAAATGGGTGCAATTCTTGCCCAAAGGGAATGTATGTAACGATGTTAAAAATCAAGTTATTTAATTGTACAAATAATGGTTCTATCTTTTAAAGCGATTAGAGAATGTTTGAACAAATAGTTCTCCGTGGCTATACTGGGCTGTTTGTTGTGTGTTTGTTTTGAATAGATGGTCCGACATTTCCGATGTCATTTTGCTGAGTTATGTTTTTGTTGCTGGTATTGTTAATGAAATGTTTGTGGGAAGGAATAAATCGTAGGAATAATTAAGGGGGCCCTTAGGAGTTGCAGTGAGAAACTTATAATTCCCTCCCCGTAGCTGTTTTTTCAAAAGATGCTTCTAAAACTGAACAATTCTTTGCTTTTCATCTTGCCTAAAAAAGAAAACGGGGGCTTAACAAGCTCCAGGCTGCAGATCTGTCTGCTCCCTTGATAGTAAAATATTAAAAGATGGATAGAATATACCTACATACATGCAATATCAGTCAAAAGAAATATTGAATACAATGCTTTTCTTTCCTGGACTGTGTTGGCAGCCTTTATGTATATTTGTCACTTACTGTATGAGAAATATGACATGTTGCCTTACTGTACATTGAAATAAATTCTATATTTCTAACTAGCAGTAACTTTTTCTTTTCCTAGGAATTGAGCTTATGTGTTTGTACAAAAAGTTAATATGTGTGTGTGTGTGTGGGGGGGAACTGATGACTTACAACCAGTGGTATCCGTAAGGGGCAAAACCAAGATGAGATGGCACTATCTGTAAACAGGTTAAATCTCGAATAATCCAAAGCCACTCCCTTTGTATTGTCCATGTTGTTGTTTCTAATGGCTCTGAAAAGTTCTGTGCCCTTTGGTCTATAGATACAGTAATGTAGATTGCTGTGATTGTCCTCTTTATCTTTTTTTATCACTTGTCTGTTATTTATGTCTCTCTTCCCTGCCTTCTGCCCTATTTTGCCAATTCACTGTTTTGATTTTTGATAAATAAACCACTTTTTTGGGTAGCTGAGTGGCATGTGTGCTTCTGCTTATCTGGATATCGGGAGACTGCTGGATACAAACTGAACTGGGAAATTCAATGATTTTCCAGTTCCTAGCCACCTAACGGATCCGCAATTCCAAAACATTTATGCTTACTATGGAATGAGTGCCCTGGAGGACTCTTTTCAACAGTTAGTTGTATGACTCAATGGTTGGGCCTTGTCCAGAAACAAAACTGGCAAAGTGGCATCTGTGCAGCAGCTCATCTAATGTTTGAAGATGGCCATCAACATAAGACTGGCTCTTTTCCAGGTTAAATATAGCCAACTCCTTTGGCCTTCAGCAGTGTCAGCATCTGGAACAGCTGGCTGGGATGAGCACTGCGTGATGTCAACCTTCTGCTACAGTTATTGTGAAGGTGGGGAAGGCTACTCTATTGCTTCAGACATCTTTCCAACTTTTAACCAATTATCTCTGCGTTCTATGGATGCTACTGTCAGTTAAAATAGTTGGTACCTGCTTTGCTGCATCCCACGGTTCCTCCTCAGCGTTAATGGGGAATTTTCCCCACTGACTTGCCTAGGAGAAATGAAAATTACACGGTTGAAAAATAATCATTGAACCCTGTAGATGAATCTTTCTATTTTGTCCCTTGTTGTTGGAAAAGATCAAGCTTTCTTCATCCAACAGATGTTGAGACACTCGAAAAAGTGCAGAGAAGAGCAACCAGGATGATTAGGGGACTGGATACTAAAACATACAATAAACGGTTGCAGGAACTGGGCATGGCTAGTCTAGTGAAGAGAAGGACCAGGGGAGACATGATAGCAGTCTTCCAATATTTGAGGGGCTGCCACAGAGAGGAGGGGGTCAAGCTATTTTCCAAGGCACCTGAAGGTCAGACAAGGAATAATAGAGGGAAACTGAACAAGGAGAGATTCAACCTGGAAATGAGGAGAAATTTTCTGACAGTGAGAACAATCAACCCATGGAACAGAAGTTGCCTTTGGAAGTTGTGGGAGCTTCATCACTGGAAGCTTTCAAGAAGAGATTGGACTGCCATTTGTTGGAAATGGTGTAGGGTCACCTGCTTGGGCGGGGGGTTGGACTACATGACCTACAAGGTCCCTTCCAACTCTGTTAATCTAAACAAACTTCAGTTCTTTCAGAATTGCTATACATTTGGCTCACAATTCTCCAATAGAATGTGTTCAACATTTGACAAATGTATGCAGTATTTGCAAAGATAGGAATTAATATCTGCATGATTTTGTACCGGTAATCCTCAACTTACAACCTTTCATTTGAAGTTTGAAGTTACAATGGCACTGAACGAATGACTTATGACCATTTTTCGCACTTACGACCTTTGCAGCATCCCCATGGTCATAGGGTCAAAATTTAAAACGTTTGGCACCTGGCCTGTATTTATGACGGTTGCAGAGTCCCAAGGTCCTACAGGGGTCACCTTTTGTGACCTTCTGACAAGCATAGTCAACGGGGGAAGCCAGATTCACTTTATAACCGTGTTACTAAGTTAACAGCTGCAGTGATTCACTTAACAACTGTGGCAAGAAAGGTCGTAGAATGGGGCAAAACTCACTCTTGGTTAGCAATGGAAATTTGGTTGCAAGTTGCAAGACTGCCTATATACCTTCTCTAGTATAGGGTTTTTTTTTAACTATTGTGAACTGCTTTGCAAAATTAAGATAACCGAACTGTGAACTAGAACTGAATTTCAATACTGACAGATAGTTTTCTAAGGCCAGGAAAATAGACCGTTCCTACTTTAGAGAAAAGATTTCATCCTGAAACCTTTGCCTATTCTGGGATGGCCAGTCTGCTAGTCTTAAGGAAGTTGTTGCAAACGTATGCTCCAAAAATTGTGTTACTGCACAAAAGAACTGTGACCATTTAAGATGCCAGTTGCTTCATAAAGCATGTGACCAAATGTATGAAGTAGAAATCTCACAGCATGACATGAAAATGAATAAATCCACTAGATGGTGGTGTTGCAACCTGATTTTATTCATGGCCCAGTCCAAAGATGAGCTTGCACATATTTAAGGGATTGTCAAATTGAATGAAGATGAGCAGCATAATGACAAAATAATGGCATTTTATGGACAACTACTACTTTCTCCAATTTGCTTCTTCAGATACTAAGCAATACACAACTGGATATTTGGGTCACAATCCCAGCTTCCATTCAAGCAGTTTGAAAGCTATGATTTCAGTAATAGAGAATCGTAAGTCCTTGACTTGCGATGTTTGAAGTTAGGACGAACCACCCCAGAAGGTACTTTCAGCCCAGTTCTAATGGCTGACCGGCCTGTGGTCATGAAACCACATTTTCAGCACTTGGCAACTGGCCAGGCAGTTAGCAAGAGTCAACAATGTCTCAAACACACACACATACACAAACCTGCATAGTGCATAGTAAGTGTATATCACTGATTGTATGTACTTCTGTTGTGACCTGTCGGCCAGCCCGCCCCTCCAGCAGCTGAATCAGAGGAGGAGGAGGAGGCATGGGAGTCAGGGCCAGCATCAGGGCAACCTGGGAGCTCCGAGGGGGAAGAGGGAATGGAGCTGGCAGAGAGAGAGACAGAGGCGGAGCCTGGGCTGTCCGTCAGCCCTCAGATGGAGAATCAACAGCCCCCAAGAAGAGAGCAGTGGAAAGCTGTAGGCCGATCCTGGGGAAGGAAGAGCCACTGAGGCCCCATCCTAGTTCTGGGGATAAAAGGCAGGGGGTGGAGATGAATAAGTGTGGCAGACAACTATTCATCTTCCGGATGGACAGGCTTGTTAGCCTGCGAGAGAAACTTTGTTGGGGCTGCCGGCATTCCTAATAAAGGAATCTTTTGAGTTCACGTCAGAGGGTTTGTCTTGTTTGGGGAGCTGGGTCAGAACAACTTCCTACTTGGAGGACATAGACAGTAATGAGTTGATTTGCAAGATGGTCTCTAATTAAATATCCGTAATACACAAGTATTCCTCAACTTACATCCATTTGTTTAGTGACCATTCGAAGTTAAAATGACATGAAAAAAAGGGACTAACGACCAGTTTCCACACTTTAGGACCATTGCGGCTAGCCATGAACACAGGATGAAAATTAGGAAGCTTGGCAACTGGCATGTATTTATGACAGTTGCAGTGTCCCAGCTCATGGGATCAATGGGGGAAAGCCAGATTTGTTTAATGACTGCATGATTCCCCTAACAACTGCACTGATTCCCTTAACTGTGGCAAGAAAGGTCGAAAAATGGAGCAAAACACAATTGTCTGGATTAGCAGTGGAAATTTTGGGGTCAACTACAGTCGTAAATCGAGGACTACCTATAGAATAGCAGAAATGTGCTTCCGATACACTTGTGCGTGGCAGGATGCTGGCATACAAGAGGAAACACACAATCCCAACTGGAGTCAAAAGGTACCTGATTACTCAGGGACAGAATGCAAAGCAAACTTTGCTTGTCAACCAACTCTTTCCGGAAAACCTTATTGTCATTTCTTTGGAATCCAGCAGGGGGAAACTTGCCAGCATGCGCCAATATTAGCCACCACAGCTAGAGGGCAGCCTTGCCCCATCTCATTTCTCTTCCTTTCCTCCTCCGCTGCTGAAACACACTGGGTCGTCTCCTGCTATAATAAAGGGTGAAAGAGAAGGTTGAGGGAAGCATTAGATTTGTATTGCACGGCATTTGCATACTCTAATGAGATGGGCCTTAATTGGCCTGCATTGATTTTGTTTTTATTGAGCTAAAAAATAGAGTCGGTGCGTTTTTGGCTAGGAGAGCCAATTGATTTGTGGTAAGATCCAGGGCTGTTCCGTTGGAGGGGGAAAAAAAATTAATTATGCTTGTATTCAGCAATCGGCAGCGACCAAGCTGATGTCATCACCCCACCGTCCCATGGGGTGAGCTGTAGAGTGTACATCTGCTGGCTTTAAGAGAAGGTTGATGGAATAGCAAGTGAAACCTTTCTCTATTTAAAGTCTTGATGTACTTTACCGTCAAATATACTGCTTGTGTTTGAACTATCCACTTCTTTTCAAATTCCCTAACTTTCTGAACCAGGGGACAGGGGTGAAATGCTCCCGGTTCGGCCCGGTCCGGGCATACCGGTAGCACCGCCTGCTGGTGGTTCAGAGAACCGGTAGCGATGGCAGCGTGAGGCTCCACCCACCCACACAGATGCCGCCATTTTGGTTTTTTTACCCTCTGTGCATGCGCAAAGTGTTCTGCGCATGCGCAGAGGGTGAAAAAGCCCATGCGCGAGCAGAGCACAGGCCAAAAAGTGTGCGCGCACACGAGCGCTTCTAAACCGGTAGGGAAGGTAAGTAGATTTCACCGTTGCCAGGGGAGGTTCTCGGACAATTTGTACACTATTTGTAGGAATATGTTTATATATCATCTTTATGCTACCGTTTGGGATAGTATGCTAGGATAATACATCACAGAATGATTGGAAAATAAACATTCTTTAAATTAAATGTGTATGCCACCCAGAGTCACTCGATAGTGAAATGGGAGGCATAGAAATTTAATAAATAAATAAATATCTTTATTTATTGATATTTTTCAATTAGTATGTGATGTACTATCCTAAGCAGTAGCATAGTTTTCAATTCCAGCCTGGCCCCTTAGGACTACAGGTAGTCCTCCACCTATGACCACAATTAAGCCCCAAATGTCTGTTGCTAAGTGAAACATTTGTTAAGTGAATTTTGCCCCATGTTACGACCTTTCTTGCCACAGTTGTTAAGTGAATCGCTGCAGTTATTAAGTTAATAACACGGTTGTTAAGTGAATCTGGCTTCCCCATTGACTTTGCTCATCAGAAGGTCGCAAAAGGGGATCACATGACCCCAGGACACGGCAACCGTCATAAATATGAGTCAGTTGACAAGCGTCTGAATTTTGATCACATGACCATGGCGATGCTGCAACGGTCGTAAGAGTGAAAAACGGTCATAAGTCACTTTTTTCAGTGCCGTTGTAACTTTGAACGGTCACTAAACGAACTGTTGTAAGTCGAGGACTACCTGTAATTTCATTGTATCCAGTGCAGGACTCTCATCGAAACCAATAATTAAAAGTACAGACCTTTCTGCTAAAAAGTTTCTTCCCAAGACTAGACAAATGCCATTTCAGCATTTTAAGGATGATACTTCCATAATTACAGAGCCAAAACCATGAACGTCCCAAAGAACATAACAGCTTCAGAGAATTTGAAGGATCTCTTCTGCCCAAGGAAGACAAGGAGAAATTTAGGATAATTTGAGCAGCACAATGTCACCGACAAGATTGCCCCCAGCATAAACTTGGGGAAATTACTGAAGTAACCAGAAAAGCAGAATTAAAGTAAACAAAGGGGTAAGACAGGGGCGTCAAACTCGCAGCCCGCGGGCCGGATGCGTCATGTGCTGGCCACGCCCACGCCTGGTTTAGTGAAGGGGGAAAAAGTCGCGATACGTCATGTGACGACAATGTGACGATGCGAGTTTGACACCCCTGGGGTAAGGTAAAGGAGATAAACCCTGACTGTTCTTTGGAAGGACAGACCCTGAAGCTGAAGCTCAAATCCTTTGGCCACCAAATGAGAAAAGAGGACTCATTGGGAAAGACCCTGATGTTGGGAAAGATGGAAGGCAAAAGGAGAAGGGGGCAGCAGAGGATGAGATGGTTAGATAGTGTCACCAACGCAATGTACATGAATTTGGGTAAATTCCTGGAGATGGTGGAAGACGGGGGAGGCTGGCGTACTATGGTCCATGAAGTTGCAAAGAGTCGGACATGACTTAGCAACTGAACAAAAGGGGCAAGAACTTGGAGATATGAGATAATGAGGTCAAATTTATTCTCCACATTTCCCTAACCATGCCATAAAGTTGCCCAGTTAATTGTTTTAAATCACATCCTGATGAAGTTATCCTTACGAAGCTTTAGTAAGACCACATTAGAATACTGCATCCAGTTTTGATCACCATATTATAAAAAAGATGTGGAGACTCTGGAAAGAGTGCAGAAAAGAGCAACAAAGATGACTAGGAGCAGAGGTGGTATTCTGCCGGTTCGGACTGGTTCGGGTGAACCGGTAGTGGCGACCTGCGGGTGGGCCCGTCCACCCGCCTGCCCGCCCCGGCTCTATGCCGTCCTATTTCTGCATGTTTCAAAGCCGCACGCATGCTTGCAAGCCGCGTGCGTGAGCAAAGCGCATGCGCAGAAGTTCGCGCGCATGCGCAGAAGGTCGCATGCATGCGCGGACAGGAGCGTGCACACTCACATTTGTGAACCGGTAGGGAAGGTAATACCACCTCTGACTAGGAGGCTAAAACATGAAGAACAGTTGCAGGAATTGGGTATGTCTAGTCTAGTGAAAAGAAGGGCAAGGGGAGGCATGATAGCAGTGTTCCAATATTTGAGATGCTGCCATAGGGGTCAACCTATTTTCCAAAGCAAGTCAAGAAGCAATGGATGGAAACTAATCAAGGAGAGAAGCAACCTGGAATTAAGGGGAAATTTCCTAACAGCGAGAACAATTAACCAGTGGAACAACTTGCCACCAGAAGTTGTGGGTGCTTCATCACTGGAGGTTTTTAAGAAGAGACTGGATAGTCACTTGTCTGAAATGGTATAGGATCGCCTGCTTGAGGAGAGGATTGGACTAAAAGTCCTCCAAGGTCCCTTCCATCTCTGTTATTCTGTTAAAATGTTTTAATCTCATAGGAAATGAAGAAACATCCATTGACTTTCACTATCCTACTTTAAAATATGCAGCTTTTTCAGGATCAAAGTCCTAAGAGATCAGGAGATTAAACCTTCCATTTCATTGAATGAGAAATTAATAAGCGAGTATTACAACCCTTCTTTTTTCAATAGTTGCATTCTCTCCCCCCTTTTCCTCAGTCCTCCACAGCTATGATGGCTTCCTCAGATAGAGAAAGTTTTGTTTTTTTCACAGAGCTAATGTGAAAAATCCATTGGAGAGATCATCTTCGCCGCTTCTGCTTCAATTAACTTGTCCTTAAAAATATATCTTGTCTCATAAAATGATGAACACTTTCCAATATGCTGAAACTCTTGTTCACTCGAGAGATTGATTCATCATTACTATTATCAGCCTGAACCAATAACAGAAAAGGACGGTGAGGAATGGCAGTTTGGGTGAAAATACAATCATTTGCAGATTCTATCTCGAGCTGATTTTATTAAAATTTGCAGTAAACTTTATAAAGCCCCATGTCTGGTTCATTAAGGGAACATTACCTTACAATTATGATTAATTAGATTAAACTTATGAAAGTGTGTTATTTGTTGAAATCAAAAGGGTGAGAGAGGAATGATGGATGATGAAAGAGTGTGATAAATGAAGAAAGCAGCTGAACTAAATTGAATGTGTATTCATCCGTTTTCACTTCATAACTAATGATAAATTGAGCATGTCACATTTAACAATACATGTCCGGGGCTAAACACAGTCTGAAGTTTTTACCCCCTCTAATGTCTTCTGTCAGAGAGAGATGCTTTGTTTACTCAAATCTTATCAAAATTCATTAGCATGCTGCCTCTGTAATCCAAATAAACCAACAACAAAGGACAAATAAGGAATGTCTTAATAAGAACAGATGTGCAGGGGAAGTTAACATTAAAAGTCTGTAATAAAAGTTTCCATCTATTATGAAAACTAGATACGGAGTGAAAACATCTGTGGGAGAAATTCTACTACCTATAAGTGGGTATTATGTTTACTTAGCTTTCATATTTAACAGAATAACAGAGTTAGAGGTCTTCTAGTCCAACCCCCTGCTCAGGTAGGAAACCCTATACCAGTGATGGTGAACCTTTTTTCCCTTGGGTGCCGAAAGCGCGTGTGCGCGTGTGCCCACACCCATAATTCAATGCCCCCCCATGCACCCTGCCCCCCCACGCATGCATGCGCAAGCCCCTGCGCTCCCCCGCCCATGTGCGCACGACCCCCCCTGCACCCCATTTTGGGCCTAGCAGGCCTTCCTGAAGCCTCCGGAGGCCGGAAACGGCCCATTTCCCGACTTCCGGTGGGCCCGGTAGGCCCGTTTTTCGCCCTCCCTAGGCTCCAGAGGCTTTCTTGGAGCCTGGGGAGGGTGAAAACGTCCTCCCCCGCCACCCCAGAGGCCCTCCAGAGGCCGAAAATGTCCTCCTCCATGCGAGCCCTGTACTTACCTGGCATCCAAAATGGTCCGTGTGGAGACTCCTGAGCGGGGAGGGGAGGGGCAGCATGGGCAGGGCCAGCTGAAAATCAGCTGGCCGGCATGCTGGAGCTGAGCTAGGGCAACGGCTCGCGTGCCCGCAGATATGGCTCCGCGTGCCACCTGTGGCATGCGTGCCATAGGTTCGCCATTACGGCCCTATACCATTTCAGACAAAACTGGATGCAGTATTCCAAGTAGGTAGATTTAATGGGTAGAATGTAAGGGTGGAATCGAGATACCTAGTTGCTGTTGCTGATTGTGCTTACAAAATCCATCTTCAGATGCACCCCAAATAGAAGGCAAACCTAAGCACATATTGTTGATGTGAATGGTCTTACAGTAGAACTGGAGAGAGATGAATACATACACAACTCAATGTTTCAACATGCATAATATTTATTGTGCATCTGTTGATACACACACAAGCATAATGGGGTAGAGCTTTGTGGAAGGAAGTCCCAAATTTTGATTTCTGGAAAGCCCACCCTCCCCCTCCTAGAGAATGAAATATTTTGGGGAATATTAAGAGAGGCAGATTATTATATTTCCTCAAAGGAGAAATGGAGAAAACTCTTAACAAAGGCAGAAAGCAACCCCAGTCTTCCTGCCATAACCTCAGGCAGAAGCCTGAAGACTTTAGAGATGGATATTTTGTACCTATTAAGAAAGACTGGGCCAATCTATTCATAAATAAAACGCCTTCAGCCACAGCTCCCACAGAAGGCTGAAGCTGATGGGATTAAGAATTTATATTCCCCCACCAAAATTCCAAGGACAGGACATGACCTTTAGGATATAATAGGATTTACCCACCACTATTAGAATAGCAAAAGACACAAGGTTCACTACATTGCACAGCATCTCAATCACCAAACCCCAGAACCCTATAAAAATCCATCCATTCACTCAGCCATTTTGTCAGCCACCCCAGAAACATGCTGCTGTCACTGAAGTTTCTGGAAAACCAAATAAACGGAGACCTTCTTTCCTTGTAGCCAGCCGCCATTTTATTTCCAACGTTTTCCTCCCAGCTTGGAACCGAACTGGATTTTTCTTCCAACGGATTCAAAGATCTCCTTCTTCATCTTTACTTTCCTTGTTTGAAAGATGGTACTTCAAGGTATGACCATTTTGTGATAACAAGGATGGGTAGCAGGCAGAAGTTAGTGGTCTTAACAACCCTCTAATCAATAAAACTATCCTTTGAGACATGGCATATGCACATAAAAGATCTTTTCTTTTAGTCTGTTTTTATTTTATTCAAAAGAAGTTAAAATACAAAATTTCAAATTCTTTTTAAGGAAACAAAGAAAAAACACAAAACAAAGAAGACCTTTTGAAGAAGGATATTCAACAATTTCCCAAAGGGCTAAGTAGATAGTCTTCAACTTAGGATCACAACTGGGAATGTCTGTGGAGATTCTCAGTCATCTCTTGTCCCAAAAGTGGTTTTTTTTGAGAGACAATTGGACTTTGTTTTTCTTTGAAGATGTTTCGCTTCTCATCCAAAAAGCTTCTTCAGCTCTGACTGAATGATGGGGAATGGAAGGATTTAAATTCCTTTTAGACAGCTGGTCATTTGCATTTTTTTAGGGAGTCGTTGTGGCCACTTGGAGGTTTATCTGTGTTTATCATATTGCCCCCAACAATCTGGGTCCTACCCACCTCAGAAGGATGGAAGGCTGAGTCAACCTTGAGCTGGTCAGGATCGAACACCTGGCAGTGGGCAGTGAGTTAGCCTGCAGTACTGCATTCTAACCACTGTGCCACCAATGGCTCTAATATCAGAAGAGCCTGAACTTGACATAAAGACGTTCTTCGACCAAAAAAGCTACTTGGACATTTTTTAAAAACTTGAGTATAGCTTAGTAACTGCTAGCTTAGAATTTTCCATGTCAGAAGTAATAATCAGAAATCTGGTAGCACCTTTCCAGATTAATGAATGTTATTGAAAGGCATCAGCCTTGGTGAGCTACATGTCAACCCTGAAGTGAGCCTGGCCGAAGCCATCTTGGAAGCTTCAGGGTTGCCACACAGCAGTGGGAAGGGGGAAAATGTTAGATGGGGTTTGTAGCCAAAACAATAAAGTTTTCCTATGGGAACCAAGGACATTCTCACAGGTGGCTGGCCAGAGGAGGAGCCAGTAACCCAGCAACCAGCCAGCACCTGGATTGGACAGTGTGACCAGTGACCCGGGGGGGGAAGGGAAAACTTTTACTTTTAATTAGGTGAAAGCCGTGGGAAACCTCAGAGTCGGCTTTCACCAGTTTGTGCCAAAATGATGTATCCAATAAACTGTTCTTTGAACTGCCTCGGAGTTTGTTTTCTATGGGTGCATTACTTGGAACGCTGACACTACAGTTCACTTAATCAGAAGCTGTGGAGTGGTTAAATTGATGTAAGCGTTGAATTGAGATGAGGATGGATGAAAAGAACAGCAGATGGTGGTTATGGACACATACATGCTACATGTAAAACAGATTGCCCCATAAATTGATAATTGTAATGTCTTAGACTAAAAGGCAGTCCAGACCAGAGGTGGGTTCCTCCCGGTTCGGACCGGTTCGCCTGAACCTGTAGTGACCCGCTGGTGATGTCACAATGATGTCACGGATCCGGTTCGGTCGGTGCCGGTCCGTGGGCGCTGCCATCTTTTTTTTGAATTGTTTTTTGAATTGTTTTATTTTTTCTTCTTCTGCACATGTGCAGAAGCCGAGTTTCTGGCACTGCGCATGCGTCGGCATCTTGTTTTCGGCTTTTTAATTTTTTAAAAATTTTTTATTATTTTTTTGCACTGCGCATGCGTGGCCACGCGGCGCGGGAGGAAGCGAACCGGCAGCGAGGTAAGTTAGAACCCACCCCTGGCCCAGACTCTCTTTGAGTTTTGATTACAACCACGTTGGATGCAATAAAACAATGTTCTGTTAAAGCCAAGCAGAAAAGATCGCTGCCCCTTGAGAAAACCACCTACAGTTTTTTGATCTCAAGGATCACAAGAATCCTTGACTAGGAACCCCCAAAGGGAAGCCTGTTGATTTCAGCTGAGGAAGCTAAAAGCATCCCTTCGTCCCATTGACTCCTCCGGGGCTTATTATTAATTGCATGGTTGTGAATTAACTTGAAATGTTCATTCATACAGTTGGATCCTCATTAACATTATTGCAGGAAGCTCTAGTGGTTACACTGCCACTAATAACAATTATTTTGCAAGGCTGTCTTTAATGAATAAGAATCACTTGCATTTCTTTTTAATAATCCCATACTATATGCATTCCCCCCCCCCCTTGCTACCTCTTTGTTCTCACTCTGGAAATATTTGTTTTGGAAAAAGAAAATATGATACCTGCAACTCTCTCTGTCTCTCGGGGCTAACTACTCATTTTAGAACATGCTTAGCAAACCCAAAAGAGAATAGAATAGAATAGAATAGAATAGAATAGAATAGAATAGAATAGAATAGAATGGAATGGAATGGAATGGAATGGAATGGAATGGAATGGAATGGAAAATAGAATAGAATAGAATAGAATAGAATAGAATAGAATAGAATAGGATGGATGGATGGATGGATGGATGGATGGATGGATGGATGGATGGATGGATGGATGGATGGATGGATGGATGGATGGATGGATGGATGGATGGATGGGGATGGGATGGAATGGAATAGAATGGAATGGAATGGAGCTGGAATAGAGCTGGAAGTGGCTTTGGAGGTCTTCTAGTCCAACCCCCTGCTCAAGCAGGAGATCCTATACCATCTCAGACAAGTGACTGTCCAGTCTCTTCTTAAAAACCTCCAGTGATGAAGTGCCCACGATTTCTGGAGGCAAGCTGTTCCACTGGTTAATTGTCCTCACTGTTAGGAAGTTTCTCCTTAATTCCAGGTTGCTTCTCTCTTTGATTAATTTCCAACCATTATTTCTTGTCCTGCCTTCTGGTGCTTTGGAGAATAATTTGACCCCCTCTTCTTTGTGGCAGCCCCTCAAATACTGGAATACTGCGATCATGTCACCCCTAATTCTTGTTTTCTCAGAACTTATTCAAGGTGAACAATATTGTGCTAATAATCATAAATGTGCTGGCTGGGGAATTCTGGGAGTTGAAGTCCACGCATCTTCAAGTGGCCAAGGTTGAGAAACACTGTGACAGATTGAAGCCAAATTGTATTTCTCCCTCTCTATGCTATTTCTCCACACTATTTCTTCCTGGCTACTTTTCTCCTCTCATCCTCATTCTAAGGTAAAGGTAAAGGTAAAGGTAAAGGTAAAGGTAAAGGTAAAGGTTCCCCTCGCACATACGTGCTAGTCGTTCCCGACTCTAGGGGGCGGTGCTCATCTCCGTTTCTAAGCTGAAGAGCCAGCGCTGTCTGATGACGATTCCGTGGTCATGTGGTCGGCATGACTAAACGCCGAAGGCGCACAGAACGCTGTAACCTTCCCACCAAAGTTGGTCCCTATTTTTCTACTTGCATGTTTTACATGCTTTCGAACTGCTAGGTTGGCAGAAGCTGGGGCAAGTAACGGGAGCTCATTCTGTTACGCGACGCTAGGGATTCGAACCGCCGAACTGCCGACCTTTCTGATCGACAAGCTCAGCGTCTTAGCCACTGAACCACCGCGTCCCCATCCTCATTCTAGACATTATCTATTAGTAACTCCTCCAGCCTCTCTTTCAATAATATTGGCCAAGCTGAAAGAAAAGTGTTCTTTTAATGTGGGAGATGTACTTCAGACATGGCACCGGAGTCACTTTCTAAGTAACATTTTATAGAATTGATTAAACTTTAGCACCATAACTCTTGAATTCACAAGTCCTGGGGAAAAAACACTGGAAGAGTTAAGTCTTAGTAATTTACACTTTGCTTTTTTCAATGCTAAAACAGATCTCGAGGTTCACTGCACCTGAAATTTCACCCATCTATTTCTCACCTATACAGGTCGTCCTTGACTTGCAACCATTCACTTAGTGACTGTTCAAAGTTATATCAGCGCTGGTAAAAGCGACATTACCATTTTTCACATGACCGTTGCAGTATTTTCATGGCCATGTGATCCAAATTTGGATGCTTGGCAACTGGCATGTATTTATGACGGTTGCAGTGATTTAGGGTCATGTGATCCCCTTTTGCAACCTTCTGATGAGCAAAAGCAATGGGGAAGCCAGATAGAATAGAATAGAATAGAATAGAATAGAATAGAATAGAATAGAATAGAATAGAATAGAATAGAATAGAATAGAATAGAATAGAATAGAATAGAATAGAATAGAATT
>QLTV01010983.1:317723-333581 GCA_003457575.1 Thermophis baileyi | reverse complement strand
CCCCTCTCTCCTCCCCCCCTCTCCTCTACCCTCCTCCCCCGTCCTCTCCTCTCCCCTCCTCTCCTCTCCTCTCCTCTCCTCTCCTCTCCTCTCCTCTCCTCTCCTCTCCTCCTACCAATCCCATCCCATCCTTATTTCTGTATGGTTTATTTGGAAGGGCATAAGCTTTCTATGGAGTATCCTGAAGGCTTTTCTCAATTCTGATATATAAGGTCCTCTTTATAGAAGATGGTATCTAGGGACAGGAGCCTTTTGCACCTAAGGCAGTTGGTTATATATGACACCCCCATCACCACTATAGCTGTATCCTCATGAGATATGGTCAGAAGAAGTTGTAGTTCTAATGATGGATGCCATTAGATCCAAAGAGAGAGGTGAGGTTGATTTGGATAATCTCCCAAGGCACTAAAATCAAAGTTAATCAGTATATGATTTCCTTAGTTTTATCACTTCCCTGCTAAGCGAAGTTTAGAACACTTCCCCTCCCCCCACAAAAAAGCTCTCAAGAAAATAATGGCTGGAATGATGAAAATCCAGAAGAAAAAAAACAACCCTCGATTGTTGGAGTTCCCCCTCCCTTCCATGCCCAACGTTATAAAGTTCTTCAGATTTTATTATTATTTTTAATTGAATTGTCAGCTGTGCTCTCCAGCCAAGAATAGTAAGAGGCAGAGGGAGAGAGAGAGAGAAAAAAGTAACCGTGTATTTATACATCCACGTCATTCATTTGCGTAACCGATTATCACAGCTGCTTTGATTTAGATGGCCAGCAGATGTTGGAACTGAAAGCACCTGCTAAGAAAAGCGGATTCTTTATAGCCCTGGCTGAGTCCATCTCCATGGGATTTTATTTTTCCCTGGCCTCCTTGCTGTGGTCCCAGCAGTGTCTGCTCTATTAGTCCACTTGTATAGGCAACGGCTGTGGTAGGTCTTGGAAACTCCATCTTGTGTATCTGCCAGGATGGCTTTGAGATTACAGCCAAGCCACTGCTGGTTAAAATGTCAAAAATGCCAGAAGCTTTTTCTCCCTATTCCTCCCTACCCCACTGCTTTGTATATACAAATCAGACCCAGGAGGGCCTACGATGAGAAGAAAGCATAAGCTGGTCTTCTGTTCGGCTTATGAAAACAGAAGCTCAGCTCTCCTCCTTGGACGGCTTATGGTCCAAGCTGAATTTACGACACCTAGACATAAGGATTTTTTCCGAACTGGGGAACGCACACACGTTGGGTTGCAAAATAAATTGAATGTCAGGAGGTCTAGATCAGAGCGGGAAGACACATAGAATAATAGAATTGCAAGGGACCTCGGAGGTCTTCTAGTCCAAGCCCTTGCTCGAGCAGGAGACCCTATACCATTTCAGACAAATGGTTGTCCAGTCTCTTTTTGAAAGCCTTCAGTGATGGAACACCCACAGCTTCTGAAGGCAAGCTGCTCCACTGGTTAATTGCTCTCAGTGGAATAGCTTGCCATTTAGAATGCTACAAGTCCATGCACTTGTTCTTGTCTTTCGGGTGCCCTTCAGATGGATGGGACTATAATTTCCATTCTTTTAAAATTTATTTCAATTTTTTTTTTAAAAAAAATGTTAAATTCATTTGCTGCCTATTTCATTTTGCAACAATTCTGGGCAGCTTGCAATCTCATAAAACAATAATATACAACAATATAGAATGTTAAAAACATTAAACGTCTGTAAAGTAGAGGGACTGGTACAACAATGCACTAGTACCAGGTCCCCCTGAAAAACATCAGAACTACTACTCAGGCTGGTGTGGTTATTGTTAAGAGGTCTGCCTATTAGTAGAGTCAACAAGAGTACTGCAAGCTATCTGTGTAGCCAGATTAACTATCTAGAGCAGGGGTGTCAAACTCAATTTCATTGAGGGCTGCATCAGGGCTGTGGTTGACCTCAGGGGCCCGAGCGGGCGTGGCCAACTGGGTGTGTGTGACCAACTGGGTGGGCATGGCCAGCCTGATGCCACTCCCCAAACTGCTGGCATGTTTCCTCTTTGCACTGGGTAAACCGGACCGAAGCCACGCTGGCCCGATGTTTCCTCTTTGCACTGGGTAGACCAGGACGAAGCCACGCTGGCCCGATGTTTCCTCTTCGCACTGGATAGACCGGGACGAAACGATGCAGGCTGGCCCCTTACATTTTCCAGGATGGCCCTGCCAGCTGGATCCGACCACATCATGGGCCGGATCCGACCACATCGTGCCTTGTGTTTGACACCCCTGAACTAGAGGAAGCAAGAATGATGTGACTGGCTCTAAAATTGCTGCTTTGCACAGAACTTTGGTCAAAGTGGCTTATCTTCTCAACTGGAGACATAACAAGGCTTGAAAAATTCTGTGTGACGAAAATTAGTTTAGCAAGGAATGCATTCTCTTAGTCGGTATAGCAATGATGTACGTCACAGAGACATGTCTGCAACAGAACATATGTTGGTTTGACAGCAATTTCAACTGTCACGGGTCCTCCTGAAATAATCCCATCAATTGTATTTAAGTGAGAATTCTGTACATAGTTGCCACCCAACTAAATTCTGTGAATTTGCTTTTTTTTTAAAAGGAAAGGAAATACAGTAATTCAGCATTTAATTATTATTATTTATTAAATTTAGGTTGGGAAGAGTTAGCAGTAAAAGGAAACCAAGCTGCCAAAGAAAACAATGGCTGGACACCATCAAAGCTGACATCAGCCGTAGAAAAACTCAAAGAAGATGTGGAAAGATTTGGCCCATAGAATTGCCAAAAGCTGGACATGATTCAATGGACATCATCATCATCATCATCATCAAATTTATATGCCACCTAGCTCACTGTCAATGTAAATTAATTTGCAACTGCTTTCATCAGATGGATCCTTGGACATGCCTGTTTTTCATCATATACTTTTTTATTATTTCTATTTTATTAGATGTTTTTATTCCTCCTTTATTACTGTATAAGTAACTCAAAGTGGCAAACATGCATAATACTCCTTCCTCCTCCTATTTTCCTCCCAACAACAACCCTTTGAGGTGACTTGGGTCGAGAGAGAGGGACTGGCCCAAAGTCACCCAGCCAACTTTCATGGCAAAGACAGGGCTAGAATCCACAGTATCCTGGTTTCTAGCCTGGGGCCTTCACTGTCAGTATATAAAAAATGTATAAACTGGAATAGCCATAACAACAAGTCAGCCAATGGGAACTATTTGGTGACTGAGAGCCATGTCAGACAGCTCGGAGCCTGGGCGTGGCTTAGCTTAACTGTTCTGTGTATATAAGCTTGCTTCTAGTTCTGGTCCTTGCTTCTACTTCTACTTCTTGTCTTTGTACTTGCTACCACGTTGCAAGAGCTGCATGTGTCAACTTGCAAAGCTTTCAACTTGCCATAAGCAGGAGGGGGGTTATTGTATACATGCCTAATGGTTTATATTATTGTATATAAAGAAGTTTCTTCTATAAATGAATCCTGCTGGATTATTTACTTGTGTGCTGGCTGGATAGCTACAGCCTCTGACATTCACCATTAGACCAAACTGGCTATCATTGTTTCAATTCTTTAAAACTTCTGCCCAGTCTGGTTATTTTACTGTCTCCTACTACATTTTCTCTGAGCAGAAAGTGGGCATTTTCAATTTCTTTGCTAGAAATTCCTTAGCAATGTTTAGCACCCTGTCTTTGCCATTTATGGTTGTCTATTTCTCCCAAAAAGTCTTCAGGTACAATATTCAGGTACAATATTCAGGTACAATACAATATTGTATTGTATTGAGCCGAGGTGGCGCAGTGGTTAGAGTGCAGTACTGCAGGCTACTTCAGCTGACTGCTAGCTGCAGTTCGGCGGTTCAAGTCTCACCGGCTCAAGGTTGACTCAGCCTTCCATCCTTCCGAGGTGGGTAAAATGAGGACCCAGATTGTTGGGGGCAATATGCTGACTCTGTGAACCGCTTAGAGAGGGCTGTAAAGCACTGTAAAGCGGTATATAAGTCTAAGTGCTATTGCTATTGCTAATATAAGACCACACCTAGAATACTGCATCCAGTTTTGGTCACCACACTATAAAAAAAGATATTGAGCCTCTAGAAAGAGTGCAGAGAAGAGCAACCAGGATGATTAGGGGACTGGAGCCTAAAACATACGATGAACAGTTGCAGGAATTGGGCATGGCTAGTTTAGTGAAGAGAAGGACCAGGGGAGACATGATAGCAGTGTTCCAATATTTGAGGGGCTGCCACAGAGAGGAGGGGGTCAAGCTATTTTCCAAAGCACCTGAAGTCCAGACAAAGAATAATGGATGGAAACTGAACAAGGAGAGATTCAACCTGGAAATAAGGAGAAATTTTCTGACAGTGAGAACAATCAACCCATGGAACAGAAGTTGCCTTCAGAAGTTGTGGGAGCTTCATCACTGGAAGCTTTCAAGAAGAGACTGGACTGCCATCTGTCAAACATGGTGTAGGGTCTGCTTGGGTGGGGGGTTGGACTAGATGATCTACAAGGTCCCTTCCAACTCTCTTAATCTGTATCTTGGCAAACCACGGAAATGCATATTTGATGTTTCCACTGGAATATGCAGCATCGGTCAGGAATTCTCCGGAGAGCCTGTTGGTTACGGAGCCCCAGTTGCAGTTGTGGCTTATGGAGAAGAAAGCAACATTTGATTAAACCAAAACTTCTGTTCCGCAGGGAAGCACCACAAACACACTTTTTCCAACCTTGCAGTTTCTTGCTAGCTTCACTTCTGCCAACAGGCAGGTAGCGTTTCTCTTAGCAAGCCATCAAAAGGTCAGCAAAGAAAGATGCAAGGACTGCGTTATAAGCAGAGTTTTCCCGCCTTTTCTGATGAAAAAAAAGAAAGTTACCTGCTATTCCAGCCCCCCCCCTTGCCTTCTAATTATCAATGGTGTGAGAAGTCAGCAACGTTCCCCAATTATAAAATATTCTTCTGGTAAGTCCTCCTTTCTCCGTCTTTTTTTGGGGGGGGGGGGACGGGGTAAGTGGGGTAGGTGGGAAGGGAAGAATTTTCTCCCTTGCAATTGTTGCTGTTAATACACTAAATATGACTTTTTCCCCCAGGTAACTCTTCAGGGTGTGTGTGTGTGTGTGTGTGTGTGTGTGTGTGTGTGTGTGTGTGTGTGTGTGTGTGTTGAAATAGCAAATAGATGTCATACTCTGAAAGGTAACATTTCTTCCCTGTTTTCTTTTCATTGTGATTTTGCAAGCTGGGGAATTCTGGGAGGTGAGGTCCATACACCTTAACGTTGCTGAGGTTGAGAAACATAGGTTTAGTGTATTTAGGGGCAGGGTAACCAGATCTATGAGCTAATGAGCTGCGGTGACGCAGTGGTTAGAGTGTAGTGCTGCAGGATACTTCTGCTGCCTGCCGGCTGCCAGCAATTTGGCAGTTCAAATCTCACCAGGCTCAAGGTTAACTCAGCCTTCCATCATTCCGAGGTGGGTAAAATGAGGACCCAAATTGTTGGGGGCAATATGCTGACTGTAAACCACTTAGAGAGGGCTGTAAAGCACTGTAAAGCGGTATATAAGTCTAAGTGCTATTGCTATTGCTATCTAGAGCAGTGGTTCCCAACCTTTTTTTGGCCATGCCCCACCTAAGCATTTCTAAAATCCCGATGCCCCCCCCATGACATATAATTCTTACTATTCAAAAAGTGAACTCCTACTCACGCGGAGGAAGCCTAAAAGGCCATTAACTTGTTTTAAACAAGGTTCCAATTGCCCCCATTAAAAATCAAATTGCCCCCCTGTGGGGCGTGGGCCCCACGTTGGGAACCACTGATCTAGAGTTTGTGTTTGTGTATCTGCTTGCCAACATCTAATGGTGATCTGGATTTAGCCAGACAAGATCTGGAGCCCACTCTTGGAAATGTTTTGTGCTGTTTTGTAAAGCAAAACAACATGAACTGGTGAAAGAAAACCTGGTTCCAGTTTTGAGTTAGCCATATTAAATGCAATATCAAAATGCAGTGGATTGACGGATTTTGAACCTTAAGCAAAATATGTTTCTTATTCTCAGAGCAAACTGTGGTACTTACCTTGTTTCCGAATCAAGCTTCTTTCTCCCACCTCCAGTACTTAGTGATTTGGCACTATACACACTTCTGTTCAAGGAATTGTGATTCTCTTCAAGGAGACAAAGCCATTTTAATTTCAGACATTCGATTTCTGTAGCTCTTAGAATACATTTTGCAAATTTCTTGTCTGGATCCTGACTGTTTCTGGCCTTCATTAAGTGGGCATCAGCTATTTTCCTGCTTTTAAATCGCCTGGTTGCTGGGTGGGCGTGGCCATGGTGGGCGTGGCCTACTCGGCCTCCTGCACCACGATGGGGGGGGGCGTTTTTGCCCTCCCCAGGCTCTGGAGGCTTTCTTCGAGCCTCCAGGAGGGCGAAAATGGCCTCCCCTGGGCTCCAGAGGCCCTCCGGAGGCCGGAAACGATCCCATTTTTTGCCCTCCCAGAGCCTCCGCGCGGGCCCTGCACTTACCTGGCATCCAAAACGGCGCATGGAGACTCCTGAGAGGGGCAGGGTGGGGCGGGCGGGGCCAGCCAGTCCTTGCAACTACCAGTTCGGCAAATCAGATGTAAAATTAGCATCTGTTTCGCCCAAACCGGTCCGAACCGGCTGAATCCCACCCCTGAAAATACCTCAAAGTGGCTTTCTTCCATTTTATCCACACAGGAACCTTGAGAGCTGGATTAAGATAATTGATAGCGAATAACCTAAGGAGATTCAGTGACCTAGGAAGAGAAATAGATGTTTAAGTGTGGAGCATTATTGACTTATTGCAAAATAGACACAGAATATGCTGACACTGCAAACCGTTTAGAGAGGACTGTAAAGCACTGTGAAGCGGTATATAAGTCTAAGTGCTAGTGATATTGCTATTGCTCTAGACATGCATAATATTCTGGCCTATTTCAAGTAATTCAGAAGCTAAGGAACTGCATCGTATTTTCTACTATAACACGTTGAGAAACAAGTTTCTTTTCAGAAACATCTATATAATATAATAGGTTTTAAAAACATTCATTTTCATTTATACACTGACCTCTGTTGCAAGAATGACTAAGAAAGAATACAGGACTCATTTTTGTGTGTGTGCTGGATTTTATGGCCTTGTTTATCATGAAGGATGTAAGATAGTTCACCATGTTCTGTATCATATACTTGACAAAGATTATGCACTTGATGGAACATTCAATACACCTTCTGGAACACTTTGCCTTTCAAATCTACAAGCAAATAGCTGACTCTGCACTGCTCTGTTTGCTTGCTACCTCTGTCCTCATCGGGTTTTTACAATCCAGTGGAGGAGTTGTTGACAAGAAGAATCAATAGAGCAAAGGATGGTGTTGCTTGAAAAACTGCTGCAAAGATCACAACAACCGCACAACAGGCAATGCCCTAATTGTTGTTTTGAGCGAAGATGGCATACAAATATGATAGGATACAAATATGATAAGAGCTGTGGTGGCGCAGTGGTTAGAATGCAGTATTGCAGGCTAATTCTGCCGACTGTCAGCAGTTCGATTCTCACTGGCTTAAGGTTGACTCAGCCTTCCATCCTTCCGAGGTCGATAAAATGAGGACTCAGATTGTTGGGGGCAATACGCCGACTCTGTAAACTGCTTAGAGAGGGCTGTAAAGCACTGTGAAGCGGTATATAAGTCTAAATGCTATTGCTATATGATTAGAGCTTAAGCCTTGAGAAGAAGTAAGGTTAAATGAGAACAGCATTCCTGAGATATTATGTATGGATTTCTGCACCCAAAATGACTAGGATGATAGATATTTGTTCATTAGGGACTGATTCAGCTAGACCAGCTTTAGGAGGAGAAGAAGGAAGAAGAGAAGCAGATTAAGAAGTAGGCAGATCAGACTATGAAAAACTGGATCCCAGGACCAGTCAGCCAAGTAAAAAGTGTTTTGTTGTTCCTGAGTTGGAAGAAACTACTGAGGTCCAACTCCCTATTCAGTGCAGGTAGCCATATTAAAGCATCCTGTCGAATATCTGCTTGCACCAACCACCTGTCTGAATAATTGATTCCATTGTCAAACTGCTCTTGCTGAAATGAAGTATTTTCTAACAGGCGGGCCAGAATGTAACTTATGCTATTATTTCCTGTCCTGCATTCTGCAATAAGACACAACAGGTCTTGACCTTCTTCAACAAGCCATCTTTTAAAGCTTTGAAGAATGATAACATATCTCACCTTAGACGTATCTTTTTCCATGGCCAACTGTTTCAATCTTTCTTCACAGGACCTTGTTTCTAGTCTGTGATCATCGCTACTGCTGCTCTCACCGCCATTCTAATATGGCTGAATCTTTCTTAAAATATGATGCTGAGAACAAGACTCAGATCTCTGAGGGAAGCTATTGACTAATGCAGTATTAAAAGGGAATGCTTCTTGTGATTTAAAAACTCGAGTCCCACTGATGCAGCCAAAAATTGTGCTGGGGGCTGTTTTTGTTGTTGTTGTTGTTGTTTTGCAGCTATAGCGCACAACTACAAACTGAATATAATCTGTCAACTATTATTCCAAGAACTTTTCCATTAAGCACTATTGCTAAGCAAAATCATCTTATCCTATATCCGGGTGCTTTATTTGAGTGAAAAACTTTTTGTCTCTTAAATTTCATTCTACCACTTTCAGCAAATTTATTTAGCTTATGAAGATAATTTTGAATATTATTTCTGTCTTCCAGAACATTCGTGATCTTACCTAATATCGTTGTCAGGGTTCCAAATAGCATCAAAAATAAAATCAGAGTCCGAGGCAAAGCATTCCTCAAAGTTAATTAATTTATTAACAGAGCCATGTTGGCACAGCTGTGAGAAACCCGAATCTGACGCTACGAGGGTTTCTCCACCCAGTTGAAAGATCAAGCCCCTTGTCCCCACACCCACAAGTTCATGATGTTAGCCAGTCGCCTTCTGCCAATGTGTCAGTTACTCCCCTCAGCTTCCGGGCAGGTGCTGGACAAAGGATGACCTTGAGAATCTAAAGGAATTTATTATGGCTACATGTCTACATCCCTCATGCAACAGCCCCTCCCAAATTCCCACAGCAAGAATACATTCTCAAGCGTAAAGTGTGGCAGGCCAAAGTCTCTAATAAAATATGGCTTCAGCCTGACAATTGTGTTATCGGCAGTTCTAAGCATTCCGGCTTTCTCTTTACCCACATCATTCATAAAGGCCTGAAGAGTACAGGATCCAGGATTAAACTGGTGGCAATCTGTTTGATTAACACTGGATCATACTTCTAGTGGTCTTTTCAAAGTTAAAAACAGCACTTTTTTTAAAAAAAATTGTTTGAGTTGAACAGAAGGCAGAACCATGCTGACATCACCAAAATATGTAGAGTTACTTTTTTTGAATATAAAAAGTGTGACATTGCCATAATCCAAAACTGATGTTCTTTTTGCTTTTTTTTTTTTACAATATTGTGTTTACTTTTTAAAAAGGTAAAGGTTTCCCCTGTCCAGTCGTGTCTGTCTAGGAGGCGGTGTTCACCTCCGTTTCTTAGCTGAGGGAGCCAGCATTGTCTGAAGACACTTCCGTGGTCATGTGGCCAGAAAGACTATACACTGCGGTGAATGGAACACTGTTACCTTCCCACCGAAGTGGTACCTATTTATCTACTCACATTTACATGCTTTCGAACTGCTAGGTGGGCGGGAGCTGGGACAAGTAATAGCAGCTCACCTCATTGCGTGACCCTTGGGTTTCGAATTCGGGCTGTCAGCTTTCCAACTGACAAGCAATATTCCCTCTAAGCTGCGCGGCTGCGCGGCTGCGCACGTGACAGGAAATCGCCGTGCGGCAGTTTCCAACTGCCGCGCTGCGATTTTCAATGTCGGAGGGAAAATTGCTGTGCAGCCGCGCACCTGACAGGAAATCGCTGCGCGGCAGTTTCTAACTGCCACGCAGTGATTTTCAATGTCAGAGGGAACATTGCTGACAAGCTCAGCATCTTTAATCGCTGAGCCATTGTGCCCCCGTGTTTACATTTAGTAGGGATTAATCAACTCTAGAATGTGCTAGGCTCCTGCACAAACCTCTGACCTGATCTTCACTCTGCAGCAGAATTACCATGGATGGGAAAGGAGAAAGGCTGTTTCTGAGCAATGGACCAGAGGTGGATTCCTACCAGTTCTAACAAGTTCTTTAGAACCGTTAGTAAACCGGTGATGACATCACAGAAACGGTTCTTTTGGTGTGTTCCGTGGGTGCCGCCATCTTGGATTTTGCTTCTGCGCATGCGCAGAAGCGAATTTTTGCTTCTGCACCTGCGCAGAAGCTATTTTTTTATTGCTGTGGGGGGGCGCGCACGCGCAAAGCTCACATGTGCGCACGGCGCGACCCTGAGCAAACCGGCAGCAAACGGATCCAGAACCCACCCCTGCAATGGACCCAGAAGTTAATTTAAAAAGTAATAATATAAACTAGCCATTTCTATAAGCATCTATCAATCTAATCAGTAAAACCCAAAATCAGAGTTTCATTTTTTCCCTACCTCAAGCACAAAGTTCAGAAGGGGTCTCCATGTGGAAACAAAGGTACTTATATTCTCTTCTTTAATTAAATTAGTCAGTTTAACCATTTCTGCCAACTCCATCAGCTTCTGCAACCATTTGTCCATGGTGGGAATCCAAGTGTCTTTCCATTTTTGTGTGTACAGTAGTCTTGCTGCAGTCAACATATATAGGGTCAAAGTTCGTAATTTTTTCTCCAAGTCTTTTCCATTAGACCCAAAAGAAAAGTTATGGTTTGATGTTAATACCTTATTTTACTGCAACAGAGGGAATCGGAAGTCAACACTTTTTTTTCTTTTTCCCAACTCTTCCTCACTTCTCCCCCCCTTTCACCCCACTACTTTCCTATTTACTTTTGTATTTTGTATCTTATCTTATAACCTAATAAAATGTTTAAAACTCTAAAAAAAGAAGTTAATTTAAAAAGTCTCTGTCTCTGTAGATAGACGATGCCTAAAAGAGGTTATGAAAGAGAAGCAAATTCTACTTGAGAAGGGTGAGATTGAATTGACAGTGAATTTCTACAAGAATGACATGGAAGAAAAAAAAGTTACACAGGACGTAAAAAAGAATCTGGCAGTTGTCTTCATAATTAAAAGGGATATACAAGCAAGAAACCAAGAGAGTGACCTGGATAATTTTCTGACATTGGATTTTAAAAAGTAGCTTCTTAAAGTTTTGAGGAGAAGGGACAAAGAAAAAAAGGAAATCAAGTTGAGTGGCATAATTTGAAGGGACTAAAGATTAAGATCATTCAAAGTAAAAGGAAGGAATATAAAGTTGGTTTGTTTGATCAAGGTTAAAATAGACATATCGTCACCTCCTATAAATCTTAATGGACTTTTGCTGACATCAGGACTGAAATGAGGACAATTTGTGGATTTATTTATAGATAAGAGATGGGATATGAGAAGAAGAGATAACTTGTTATATTTTAAGAGAAGGTGATAAGTTACTAATACTGTTTACACTTGTTGTGTGGTGGGAAATCACTTCTTTATATTTTTCTTTTTCTTTACTATATTCTTGCTCTTTCTTTTCTATTTCTCTATTTCTCTTTTTATTTTCTCACCTTTTTCTCTTTCTTTTTATTCTTCTATTTTTCCGGTTTGTATTAGTTTTTATTGTTGTGATCATAATCTTTAATAAAATTACTGAAAAAGGAGAATAGAAAAGGAGAAAGACAGCATTAAGGAGGTAATGGGGAGGGATTTATAAGCATCAAGAAAGAAGCTCGAAGGAAGTGCAGATACACTGGGAGAAAGTACTGATAGAAATACTGTATACAGCCTGCCAGTGTTTTGCAAGCTGCAGAATTTAAAGAGCACTTTAAGAGAACATGGGTTAAGTCAAAGAACAGAATTTTGTCTAGTGGCCATAGTACCGTGTTTCCCTGAAAATAAGCCCGGGTCTTATATTAATTTTTTTCTCCAAAAGATGCATTAGGGCTTATTTTCCGGTTAGGTCTCATATTGGGAGAAATACGGTATTAAAATGCATCCATCAGGCTGACAATCTTAACTGAGGCTTATTTTGGGGGTAGGTCTTATATTACAAGCACCTGGAAAAAAATCATGCTAGGGCTTGTTTTCCAGTTGGGTCTTATTTTCAGGGAAATACGGTAGCTAGGGCAGATAAAAGTATTTTCTATTTTCTATCTGACTTTGGTGAGTGAAAATAATTGCCTACAATAAAGAATAGGGAGAAAGAAAGTAAAGGGAGAGAAGAGAAATAAGAAAATCAATCCAACCCCCCCCCCCCAATCTTCATTCCAGTGAAAAAAATTAATACTGGAATCAATCTTTATCCAAATTTGTCTTTTTTCTCAAACACTAGTAACAAAGACAGTTTCAATCCTGTCCCCCTCTTTTATTTTTTTAACCTTAAAAAGATGATAATTTTATATCTGCAGAAACCTTGCAGCCAGAAGACAAAGCCATACAAAATAACAAAGTTAATTGTTCCTATTGCAAAAATATATGGTTTTCAATGTGGGATTAATTTGCAATGAAACAGCTTTAATTACCAGTATTTTAAGGAACTATCACTGTTTGCTCTACAGATTAACATTTAATTATTACAAATAAGTGGCATAAGTCACTAAATGAATGGCTGTAAGTCAAGAACTACCTGTATTTATTTGGTACCCAACCGTACTCAACCATAAAATTACTGGATTTGTTTTATGGGGGATGTTTGCACATAATCATGTCCCATTTTAATGAGTCTTGATATCTCGAAGTTTGAGAATTGATGCTTTAAAACAGGGGTGTCAATCTCGCGGCCCGCAGGCCGGATGCGTCACGCGCTGGCCACGCCCACCCCCGGTTTAGCAAAGGGGGAAAAAGTCGCGATGTCACGTGACAACAACGTGACAACAACATGACACTGCAAATTTGACACCCCTGCTTTAAAAGCTTTCTTTCTTTCCTTCTTTCCTTCTTTCCTTCTTTCCTTCTTTCCTTTTTTCCTTCTTTCCTTTCCTTCTTTCCTTCTTTCCTTTCTTCCTTCCTTCCTTCCTTCCTTCCTTCCTTCCTTCCTTCCTTCCTTCCTTCCTTCCTTCCTTCCTTCCTTCCTTCCTTCCTTTTTGATTTCATTTTTGGAAAAGCTGCTGTTTTTGGAAAAGCTGAAAAGATGGTTAACCTGTATTGTAGTCATTGTTCTAATCCCAAGGACTGTTTTTGAGGAGGCCTTGAGGGGACTTGTTAATGGGCATTGCATCTGAATTTAAGACAGAGAAGAGCAGCAGATGTTCTTGGTGAAAACCTAATTTGTGCTGAAGTTGCAAAAAGTGTGAGTTTGCTGTCCTCCGTTTTCAGGGTTTCTCAAATGGCTGATTTATTTCACATTCTTAATGAACTTTGCAAGAGTTCGACTTGTCAGGCTTACTCTGCAGGGGTCAATAATGAGAGGAAACCTGATGTAAGTGGATCAGGTAAGTGATTCTGTCACGCTAAAGATTCAATCTACCAGGACAAATGTCAGCTCCTTCCAATATGTTAACTCCTCTGACCTTATTTGCATAAGCTACAACCAGGATCTTATCCCTATCTTCCTCTCACACAAAGCATTGCAAATAAGTCATTTCAGTTTCAGGTGTTTATTTGCTCCTCAAAGGGGAGAACAATGTCTTACCTTGGGTCAGAAAGACTGCATATTAGGAGAAAAGATGTTTGGGCTCCATGATTTCTTATAGCCATCTCGATCTTCTGTTTTTATTTCACATCTCCTATTAGAATAGAATAACAGAGTTGGAGGGGACTTGGGAGGTCTTCTAGTCCAACCCCCTGCTTAGGCAGGAAACCCTACACCACTTCAGACAAATGGTTATCCAATCTCTTCTTAAAAACTTCCAGTGTTGGAGCATTCACAACTTCTGGAGGCAAGCTGTTCCACTGATTAATTGTTCTAACTGTCAGGAAATGTCTCCTTAGTTCTAAGTTGCTTCTCTCCTTGATTAGTTTCCACCCATTGCTTCTTGCGCTACCCTCAGGTGCTTTGGAGAATAGCTTGAGCCCCTCTTCTTTGTGGCAGCCCCTGTGATATTGGAAGACTGCTATTATGTCACCCCTAGTCCATCAAACTAGACATACCCAATTCCAGCAACCATTCTTTATATGATTTAGCCTCCAGTCCCCTAATCATCTTTGTTTTCTTCGGGCTAGTTGATGACTCAAAACTCCTCAATGGGCTCACCTGTAATTCCTTTTTAATAGCCTTCTTCTCTAGGTGAGAGTTTTTCTTGTTAGGGTGGGTGGGATTGGAATAAATCGCCTCCATATAATTAAAGCCAGAGGTTAGGAGAAGATACAAACTCAGAGAATACAGAGACCAACTGCTATTGGACAAATATTTGTTACTGTATTAATCTAGTGATGCTGTTTTAGTAGAATTTCTCTTGTCCACAAAATAACTTTTTCTGCTATTGGGATGGTGTGGTGTATTATTTACAAGAAGACCAGTTCCCCCCCCCACCCCAGCCAGTGACACCTGTATCTCTACCAGGGGTGGGCTGCTGGAGGTTCGCAGGGGTTCGGGAGAACCTCTAGCTAAGATTCTGTGCAGTTCGGAGAACCCCCAAATCCCACTCCTGGCTGGCTCCGCCCACCCCACCCCGCCCCTCCCAGGAGTCCCCATGCGGCCCATTTTGGATGCAGGTAAGTGCAAGGCACGTGCGGAGGCTCGGGGACGGCGAAAAACGGGCCTACTGGAAGTTTGGGAATCTGGCCTCCAGAGGGCCTCCAGAGCCTGAGGAGGCCGTTTTCGCCCTCCCGGAGGCTCGAGGAAAGCCTCCAGAGTCCGGGGAGGGCAAAAATGCCCCCCCTGGTGGTGCAGGAGGCCGACTAGGCCACGCCCACCATAGCCACGCCCACCCAGCAGAGAACCCCTTGCTAAAATTTTTGAAGTCCACCCCTGAATTCTCTACCACTGTCAGGGCTGCCTCTGTCCATTTCCTAGGAAAGAAAAATCCAGGCAACCAGAGGGCTGCTGCATACCAAAGCTAGAAGAAAAGACCTTGGAGAGATAAGCAAAGCCCAGATTGTAGCTGCAAAGCTGCAAGGAAAGATTCTCCACTGACCCCTCCCCCCCTTGTCCATGGCAGCAAGCAGCAGGCTAGCTGACAACCACCTTTCAAACTACATCATGCTGGCTGTCACCTTTAAAGCCCTTCATGGCATGGGACTGAGATATTTGAAGGACCACCTCTCTCTGGTTGTTTCTACCCAACATATTAGAGGCGGCAAGTGGGGCATCTTTCAGATCCTGTCAATTAAAGAATACCAATATTGTGGAACTCAGGAAGTGTGCCTTTTCTGATGTAAGGCCTATCCTCTGGAACACCCTGTCACCCAAGATAAAAGTGGCCCGAATTCTACCAGCCGTCCAAAAAGTGTGGAAAATCAGGAAGTTAGTGAAGTCCGGGTAATTTGTTTTTCACTCTCGGCTGATGTTACTTTTTGAATTGTATGTTTTGAATTGCATCTTTTCAGGATCATTCCTATTGTGGTTTCTAACATGGCTGGTCAGAACTGCTGTGGTAAGAGGCGCAATCATCTCAAAATGAATGAATGAATGAATGAATGAATGAATGAATGAATGAATGAATGAATCTCTCAGGACTGATGGGCCTTGTCCCTTCTAAGAACTACAGTAAAGAACCCAAGGCTTCCCTGTTTCTCATATATGCAACCCAACAAGACAGACACAGACTTCAGAGAATAATCAGAACTGCAGAAAAAACAATTACTGCCAACCTGCCTTCCATTGAGGACCTGTATACTGCACGAGTCAAAAAGAGGGC
>QLTV01010983.1:257154-283263 GCA_003457575.1 Thermophis baileyi | reverse complement strand
CCATGCCATGTAGTCCATGGCATGTGATCATAACTGTGTACTCCTATTGGTCATTGAAGTATGCCTGGGGGGCGGGAGTAAAGGAAGTCACTTTCAAGCTCTCTACCGGGAAAGATGTAGCAACAAGGAGATGGGGAAGCAATTAATCCTTTTTTACAATATTCGTGATGGTTCCAGATTATGACTGTAGATTCAGAAGAACTTCTACATAACCGTGAGTGTTGTCAGAGGATGCCTGAAGAATAAAATATAATCTGATTGAATGTACCATTGCGTTGTGTTAAACTGCCTGATGATAGCATAACCAATCCACGCTTGATTCAGAACAGTAGATATTTGCAGTCCTTACTAATGAGAGAAAAATAAAGTAGACCATTGGCCTAAAGGTTCCAACTGTGATTCTTTTGTAACTTAGAGTGCATTAAAATAGTTTTATTCAGCAAGTTAAGTTGATTTTTTTTATGACCTTTCTAAGCTGTTTAGCCCAGAACTCAGGGACATTTCCTTAAGATTGAATTTTTAAAATCTTTTTAGCTCACAATTGCTAAGCCTTTTTGTCTGGAAAGAAACATCCCAAATCTATAAAGAAGTTCTGTTTGTGACAATTATTGTCAGGGCAATGATTAGCTAACATGGCACTTTTAGGTTTTAGTGGGTCTGTCACTACAATACTAATTTAATAGACTTTTCTTTCCCTTAATGCAGACATTGCATCTAACAGGGTGTATCATTGCCATTTGCGATGGTCAAATTTTGCAAATTTTTGCGGGGGACAAATTGAATTGCCACTGATGTCATCTCCTTGCAGAGCCATTGGTGGCTGTATCTAGGGGGAAGTGATGTTCATAGCAACAAAACCCGTAGAAATAGCCAGCATAGAAATAGCAGTGTAACCTGATCTATATATATAGGCGGGATATAAATGGTAGATTACCTGCATGAGATATGCGTGTGTCATGCAGATAAATTGATCAGGCATACGAATCAGTGCAGCTTTGTTATTTCTATATGGCGTAAACTGAGAGGGGAAATATTTGCCCCCAGTGAAGCCTTAGAGATCATAACCATCCCTAGAAATTCAGATAGCTGCTTGTCAGCTGGAAAGCTGACAGCCTGAGTTCAAGACCCGAATGCTGTGAGATGGGGTGAGATCCCCTTACTTGCCTCAGCTCCTGCCCACCTAGGAGTTTGAAAGCAGGCAAATACGAGTAGATAAATAGGTACTGTGTTTCCCCGAAAATAAGACCCAACTGGAAAATAAGCCCTAGCATGATTCTTCAGGGTGCTCGTAATATAAGCCCTACCCCCAAAATAAGCCCCAGTTAAGATCGTCAGCCAGACAAATGCATTTTAGTGCCATATTTTCCTAAAAATAAGACTTAACCGGAAAATAAGCCCTAATGTGTCTTTTGGAGCAAAAATTAATATAAGACCCAGTCTTATTTTGGGGTACCACTTCAATGGGAAGGTAACAGCGTTCTATGTGTATTGGCTTATGCAGGCCACATGACCATGGAAGTGTCTTTGGACAACTCTGGCTCCCTCAGAAACAGAGATGAGCACCGGCCATTAGAGTTGGACATGACTGGATGGGGGAAACTTTTAACTTTACCTTTAATGGAACACAGAAATGTTTTTTCTTTGGCTTCATCTTCCAATCTTGTCCAGATTACTGCATATTCAGTAATGGACTGAAGGGGCAGTCTTCCAGAACTCTGACATGGTCATAATAATCATAGCAAGGTTTGGGGGGCAGGTAGATGTTCCGGAGAAATATGGTGGTTGTTTTCATGTTGTGGTCCAATGTAGAGAACCAACTCTAGAAGACTAGGAATGCTCAGGAAGATAGCTTGGATTCAAACCCCTTTCTTAAAGAAGTCATCCAATTCACTTGACCACTGAGTTCTACCTGGAGGGTTTTTTTAAAAAAAAATAGATTAATTGAATGGGAGTAGGTTTCTCTTTTTTAAAAAAGAGACATTTCTTTCTCCAGCACTACAAGACGTCCTTCTAAAACATAGGACAAAAAGAGAAAAATTCTTTGCTCATTGTACATTTGTCTCCATCTTTAAAACAATGTCTTCTGGCTACCAAAAGCTTGCCCATCCCTGGATTGGGGTATATATGTATGTATTTATCGATATCTGTCTGTCTGTATGTCTGTATGTCTATCTATCTATCATCTATCCATCTATCTATCTATCTCTATCTATCTATCTATCTATCTATCTATCTATCTATCTATCTATCTATCTATCTATCTATCTATCTATCTATCTATCTATCTATCTATCTATCTATCATCTATCTATCATCTATCTATTTTGGAGTCAACCCTACATTGTAGATTGACTAAGAAACCAATGCCATATAAATTAGTACTATTACTGTAAAAGCTACAGTAGCAGAGTCTTGCAAGGCTGAATGAGCTTCCCCGTCTTCCCTTCCTTTATCTTTGTGTGAACTAGGCAAGTTATTTATTTATTTAGCATATGGCTTATCATACATGGACTTGCAATATATATTAGCATTTCACCTAGATTAAAGAAAACACAATGAAATAAGAATATTAAAAATATCTGTGTTCAGATACCAATGTCTAGGCCATCTAACCATTGAAGCGCAACATCATTTATAATAATAAAAAAAAATTAGATACTGGACGAGTATATGCCCTTAGCTTACAGCCGGTCACGATGTGATCTACAGTTTGACGTTGGACCCTGCAATCACACTGGGGCAGAGGTGGGTTCTTACCGGTTCTATCCGGTTCTTTAGAACCGTTAATAACTCGGCGATGACATCACGCAGCCGGTTCTGTCGGTGTCTCCGTGGGCGCCGCCATCTTGGATTTTGCTTCTGCGCATGCGCAGAAGCTATTTTTTTATTGCTGTGGGCGCGCGAAGTGCGCACGCATGGCACGACGCTGAGCAAACCGGCAGCAAAAGGATCCAGAACCCACCCCTGCACTGGGGGGGTGGGGTGGATACTGTGCCCCATTTATACAGTGAGTCCTGGCAGAGGTGGTATGAGGTGCGAATCTTATTCAAGGTTGTCCATTGCTGGCATCGTAGTTCAAAGCCTGGCACCTTTTGCCTGGGGTCATTTATATGTCTTCCTATGTCTGGGCATTCAGTGACCCATTTGGCTGTCCATTGAGAATCGATGTTAAAGATGTTGGGCTGATGTTGTGCAAGTACCAGTGAGGGTTTCCCAGATTTGAGACTTACAGTTGACAAAAGAGGAAGGACAGCGTGCACTGGTAGGAATGAGTTGCTCATGATTTTTCTGTATTCTCTCACTAGTGCATCTTGCCTTCGTAAAGCAGGCGGTGCTATATGGCTCAGAACAGGAAACCAGCAAGTTTGGGTGGTTTTAATATATTTGCTTATAATCCCAGGGAAGTGCTTGCTGAGATGTTTCCTCACATTACAGTCCTGGCCTGGGTTCAGGTCCCTTTTATCTGACCAATTTCCCTGGTAGCAGCTCTTCCTCCTGTCAGAATAACAGAATTGAAAGGGACCTTGGAGGTCTTCTAATCCAGCCCCCTGCTCAGGCAGGAGATCGTATACCTTTCTGGACAACTGTCCTGACACTGTCTTTCAAGGCCATTCCCTCTACAGTCTACAGGTTACCTGTATGAAATACTTCATTATGTAAGTGCTTGAAAGGGAGGAAGAAGTAATTTTGTCTACTACTCCAGTAAGAATATTCTCCAAATATTAACCTTCAAAATGGTCTAATAACATCCTTCCCCAGTTCCATGATGTAGCTCCTATTGCACAGTGCAGGTCTTAGATTAGCCAACAAACCTAATGGTTGAATGAAAATTCAGAGCTGAATGCATTCTTAAAGAAATTACTGTGCCTAAGATGGGTTATTGATCATATATAGGGTGGGATGGAATTTCTGAGAAGGGACGCTCTATTTAAAAATCGTTTAATCCTACCAGGTGCTCTCAGCTAGAGGAAATATTTGGCTGTAATGACTTCACAATGGTGGCTCTGTTGACCATATCAGTGATAAAATTCTTAGAAGTGGTACCACAAAATATCTTTATTTACTGGAAATAGGAGCATAAGATAGAAATCAATTCCTATAACTCAACAGTGTACAATTCAAAATATAGTCTCCTTCACCCACTATATACATCTCTATTTGTTCTACTTTCTAGAAAGTTATTTAATGATACACAGAAAACTAGCTTTGACTTTATCATTACTACTGCAATTTACTTTATTACTCTACTGTTGGTATTCCTTAGGGCAGTCTTGGAAATCAATACTTGAATACATACCCTTGTTTTCCCGAAAATAAGACCCAGTCATATATTTTTGGGGGCTCCAAAATAAGCACTAGGGCTTATTTTCAGGGATGTCTTATTCCCTCCCCCATTTCCGGGAGGCCCACTTCTTCTGCTTGATTGCGGCTGCAACGGAGAAGGCAAGCCAAGACACGGTGGGACGGAGTGGGCGGGGAGGCTCATCTTCGCGTCTCTCGGCTTTCTCGCAGCCCATGTGGCACGTTGGGATCAGCTGCCTTTCCCTCCGCACCTCTGCCTCCATCTGATTCTGGTGCCACTGTGCGAAGACGAGCCTCCCGCGGCCACCTGCCTACTCCAGCCCACAGAATCTTCGCTTTCCTGTGTCCCGCATGATGCATGCAGATCATGTGCCTCCCCCCGCCTCTGCCTCTTGCTTGGACAAGTAATCAAATCACCTGCACTGTGCAGGCTGCAGCTGTTGCCGGACATCATCAGCCCTCGCGCCCTTGCTGCCTCCTGTGCTGGCCACGCCTCCTGCTGAAGACGACCTTAACTATGGCTTATTTTTGGGGTAGGGCTTATATTAGGAGCATGTTAAAAAAATCAGGCTAGGACTTGTTTTCAGGGCTGGTCTTATTTTAGGGGAAACCGGGTGTGTACATAGATATAGGTAACAAGGTGAACAATGGCAATTATTTTTGTACCTGTGCCTTTTATAGTGGCTTTAACTCAGCAAATTAAGTTTCTCTTTTTCTCTTAGCAGTACTTCCCTTCTCCATCTTAATCAAAAGGATTCTTAAGTCTGCTAAAAATAGGCAAGAGTGATGTGCAAATTCAACTGAACAAAACAGAAGAAATCCATTTTAACAGGACACATTGATTCCTCTTAAAAATAGAAAAAGAAACATTGATAAAAATCAGTGAGATTCTGTTTTTAAAAGTTTTTATTATTTAACATTAAATATTGCCAATTTAATACTATTAAATTTTCAGCACCGAACATTAAAATATAAACTATATAAAAGGGAAAGAAAAAAGAACAAATTAAAAGTAACTATAGATATAGTGTAGAGATGTATAGCAGAGGTGGGTTCTTACCGGTTCTATCCGGTTCTTTAGAACCATTAGTAACTCGGCGATGATGTCACGGAGCTGGTTCTGGCGGTGTCTCCATGGGCACCGCCATCTTGGATTTTGCTTCTGCGCATGCGCAGAAGCTATTTTTTGATTTCTGCGGTGGGTGCGCATGCACGGCGCGACCTTGAGCAAACCGGCAGCAAAAGGATCCACAACCCACCCCTGATGTATAGATAGATAGATAGATAGATAGATAGATAGATAGATAGATAGATAGATAGATAGATAGATAGATGATAGATAGATAGATAGATAGATAGATAGATAGATAGATGATAGATAGATGATAGATAGATAGATCGATGATAGATAGATAGATAGAGATAGATCTAGCTAGCTAGCTAGTATTTCAACTAAAGCTGTCTTTTGCAATTGGCTGATGATGATGTTGTCAATTAGATAGATAGATAGATAGATAGATAGATAGATAGATAGATAGATATATAGATAGATAGATAGATAGATAGATAGATAGATAGATAGATAGATAGATAGATATAGACAGACAGACAGAGAGACAGAGAGACAGACAGACAGACAGACAGACAGACAGACAGACAGACAGACAGACAGACAGACAGACAGACAGACAGACAGACAGACAGACAGATCTCAAAGTTTCAAGCTACAAGATTCCTTTATGCCTGGAAATCTCACATGATCTCTTACTCCCAAATCATAGCCATTCATTTTATCTCAGAATGTGTCACAGGGCATACACATCAAGACAACAGCATATTACCAATCAGTAGAAGAATTTTAATTCCCAGGATTCTCATCCATTCATGTAAGAATGTGTCGTTACATAATCAAATCTGATTAATTTTGTAACTTAAATTGCAGAACTGCCCAACGAGACTATGAATCAATGCAAAAGACACACCAGCCCTGCCTTCCCCAAGCTGGTGCCTTGCAGATAAGTTGGGACTACAAGTCCCATAATTTCTAGTGAGCATGCTCCTTGGTTATGCTAGCTGAGGATGCTGGGAGCTGTGGACTTAACACATTTAGGGAAGTACTCTTGCATGCTTATATTTATCATAGGGATGTGATATGAACAAAGCAAATTGATTGGCTGTTTTCTTTTAGAGAATAACTAATTATTTCAGAATATTCTGAGAAGGCTGGAGGTATACCACCTGTGACTATTCCCTACTAGTCAAGGAAAGATCTAGACGAATTTTAACCTGATAATAATTTTAAACATGCTCTCGCAATGCATCAAGTTAAACAGTGCCACAATTGCTGCTGGTTTGCCCTTTCCTGGAGTTCATTACAATGGATAATTTCAACCACCCTATAAGATCTCCGCATGAGCATCTTTAGCATCTGCAATTCTGCCAGAAATAATCACCGTTTGTCTCTAGGTGAGCAAACCACTGTGAACGGTGTTCAGAATCATGGCAATACAGGGAACTTACCACAACATATATTAACTATGTCCCCTTGCGTTTCTGTTGTTTCAGCAATCTTCTTGTCTGATACCATTTGCTTTTTCCATCACGAGTAAGCCGTAGGCAATTATATTCACAACCAATGTGGTTATTTAGGCAAACATAGAACAGAGGCATGTTCAAGAAACAATGGTTGGAAACTAATCAGAGAGAGATGCAACCTGGATATTAAGGAGAAACTTCCTAACAGTGAGGACAATTAACCAGTGGAACAGCTTCCCTCCAGAAATCTTGGGTGCTCCATCACGGGAGGATTTTAAGAAGACACTAGACAGTCACTTGTCTGAAATGGTATAGGAGTCTCCTGCTTGAGCAGGGGGCTGGACTAGAAGACCTCCAAGGTCCCTTCCTGCTCTATTCTACTCATTCAAATATTTTAACCAGACTGAGCAATTGTGGAGGAGAGAAAACACAATGCAAGAGAATTCCCAGTTGAAACATCAACTCTTTGTTTTTCTCTCTCAGCACCATTTTACCCAGGACAACTTTAGATTAAAACAGGGGTGAAATTCAAAAATTTCCCCTACCGGTTCTGTGGGCGTGGCTTGGTGGGCGTGGCAGGGGAAGGATACTGCAAAATCCCCATTCCCTCCCCACTCTGGGGCCAGCCAGAGGTGGTATTTGCCGGTTCTCCAAATTACTCAAAATTTCCGTTACTGGTTCTCCAGAACCTGTCAGAACCTGCTGAATTTCACCCCTGGATTAAAACCAAGTAGGCCTTGGCCTAAGGCCCCAAAGCTTAAGGGACACCAATGCCTCCCCCTCCTTCTGTATCTTTCTAAAAATACAAATCTTCCACATCAGTGGGAGCTGGCACCATTGGTTAATGCAGCCTTGGGATGGCATAGACCCTCGAGTTATCCCTAATCCCACCATTTGCAGTACAGAAGCGACACTATAGTTTGTCTCACTAGTTATGATGGCCATGACACGTTTCTGAGCTTAAAAGTACATGCATCTCTTTATGTAATCGATTGGCTTCCACTAGGCCTCATTGCTCTGGGTGACTCACAAAATACAACATGAAAACGAAGAATAAAGGAACAAGAGAACATTAAAGAAAAAAAAAAAAGACTAGGGAAAAGGCCTAACAGCCATTCTATAGGCCAGTGATGGCAAACCTATGGCACGTGTGCCACAGGTGGCACGTGGAGCCATATCTTCCGGCACGCAAGCCGTTGCCCTAGCTCAGCTCCAGCGTGCATGTGCGTGCCGGCCAGCTGATTTTCGGCTCGCGCGGAGGCTCTGGGAGGATGATTTTAGCCTCTGGAGGGCCTCCGGGGGGGNGCCCGCCGCCGGGGGGCCGCCGGGGGGCAGGGGAGCCCGTTTTCACCCTCCCCAGGCCCCAAGAAGGCCTCTGGAGACTGGGGAGGGTGAAAAACGGGCCTACCGGGCCCACCGGAAGTTGGGAAACGGGCCATTTCCAGCCTCCAGAGGGCCTCCGGGGGGTGGGGGAGGCCGTTTTTGCCCTCTGCAGGCATTGAATTATGGGTGTGGGCACTCGTGCGTGCGCAACAGCGCGCGCGCACGTGCTTTCGGCACCCGAGGAAAAAAAGGTTCACCATCACTCCTATAGGCCAAAACCCCACACAGTGGGTCCTATTATCCATTCTAGATCAAGACCTTGGGGAAGAATTAAGGGTTTCTTTAAAGTGTCAGGATGGGAGCCATATGAATCTCTGGAGGAAAGGAGTTCTAGAACAGTGTTTCTCAACTCCAGCAACTTTAAGATGTGTGGACTTCAACTCCCAGAAACCCCCTAGCTGGTATGCTTATAGGGGGAATTCGGGGAGTTGAAGTCCTTACGTCTTAAAGTTGCTGGGTTGAGCAATATTGTTCTAGAGCAGAGTTCCCCAACCTTTCTGGCTTTGCAGACCAGATTTTTTTTGGGCGGGGGAGGAGAGGGGATGATTTCGCACAAGTGGAGGGCAAGCACGCATGTGCAGCTTCATTTGATAAATGGCTGGCACATGAGCATGCAGCTCACGCAAATGGGGCACGTGCACCCACGCTTGCCTGCTGGTTGCACAAGTGGGGATGTGCGCATGCATTCGCCTGCTACTTCTGCAGCCCGCTTCCAAAGGGCTGAAGACCCAGTAGTGGGCCGTGGCCTGTGTGTTGGGGACCCCTGTTCTAGAGGAGAGACACTATGTCAGAGAAGAAGACCTGCTGCCTGGATTCACCAGGTGGCACCATGTTTTTCATAGATGGAACCTGGAGCATACTGAATCTCCTCAGAGAGTGTGGGCCTGGCAGAAACTTCTAGAGACAAGCAGTCCCTCAAAAATCCAGATCCTGGGCCATGAGGGGCTTTATACAGGGGTGGGTTCTAACTTACCTCGCTGTCGGTTCGCTTCCTCCTGTGCCTCGTGGCTGCGCGCGCTTTGCATGTGCGCACATGCGCAGTGCCAAAAAATAAAAAAAATCCAAAAAAAAAAAGAGAGCTAAAAACAAGATGGCGATGTATGCGCAGTGCCGGAAACTCGGCTTCTGTGCATGCGCAGAAGAAAAAAAAATCAAAAAAATCCCAAAATCCCCCCCCCAAAAAATATTCAAAAAAAAAGATGGTGGTGCCCACGGAGCGGCACCGACCAAACCGGATCCGTGACGTCACCGTGACATCACCAGCGGGTCGCTACCGGTTCGGGCGAACCGGTCCGAACCGGGAGGAACCCACCTCTGGCTTTATAGGGAATAATGGTACCTTTAATTGCACCAGGAAGCCTATTGGAAATCCATGCAGGTCACAAAACTGAAGTGCTATGTGAGAATGATGTGGTATGGCCATTAACCGCCTATGTTACTGTTATTTTGGGCCAGATGCAGCTTCTAAATGGTCTTCAAGGGCAGCCCTGCAATAATCGTTATATAGTCCAACACAAGGGAGCCAAAGCACAATTGTTTTAAGGGCTGCTCAGTCTAGATATGGGTGCAATTGGTGCAATAGACAAATTTGTGCAAAGAACTTTCTGGCCAAAGCCTCTGCGTACCACCAACACTGACAAGGCAAGCCACTAGAACAGAGGTGTCAAATTGGATTTCTTTGAGGGCCGGATCAGCATTATAGTTCTCCTCCGTGGGCCAGCCAGAGGCAGGGGCGGGAAAGAGGAGATGGGACAGACGCCTCCTGCACACCCTGCTGGCCAAAACGTGCAGTCCCGCATCCTGCACACACACACACACCCGTGCCTCCATTTTGGCCAGCAGAGTGCTGCAACAGGCTGTCTAGGCCAAAAATGGGGTGCAGTGGGGGGGGCATTTTTCCTAGCAGAGGCACCATGGGCTATTTCCAGCCCGGCCCCACAGGCCAGATTTAAGCCTTGAGTTTGACACCCCTGCACTCGAATATAAATTGAGAGCAAACCCCACTCCCTACTAGCACTGATGATGTTACCTAGTTTGGGTAATGAAATGCCTGCAAGTTAAGAGCCTTGATTCCTGGCTGTATTAACATCCAGACCAACAGATTTACTTGAAGCCATACAGTATATATTTGTTTGACTGTTTTATTTTTATGTTTTATGATATATGCCACCCAGAGCCACTTGTTGAGATGGGCAGCTGTAGAAAACAAATAAATAAAATATAAGCCTCAAAAATAAGAAAATCCCTAAACTCCTCCCACAAATGTCTAGTATCCACCCCCTCCCCTTTGCAAAAGGACATTGAGCTTGAAGACAGCTCTATTGCCTTCCTGTCTCTGCATAAAATAATATTCCCTCTCATTAATAGTGGCCTCTGATCATCCGAGCCCCCTTCTGCAACTGGATGAAAAGAGAAAAGAGCTAAATGCAACATGCATTAAAGTCGGGGGATGAAACTTCTGATTAATATAATTCAAAGTCTAGTTTTAATTTGCATTACCTTCCATCTGCTTGCGATGCATTTTTCTCTCTCCTTTTCTGTCCAAGAACTTCCTGGATGTCTCAAGTCCATGGGTCTCCCATGCCATGCTTATTCAAAGGAAATTGCAAACTTCTAGCTGCCACCTTTCATCAGCCTCCTATTAATTAGCTAAATGCCACGTTGTATTATGCATTCCGGCCTTCTGGGAAGGCAGCTCTCTAATGCACCCAGACCTCATGATCAGGTGTGGGGGGGGGGAGGTTTTCTTCCTCCAGGCAAATCATTGGTATTCTAGGATAAGTCAGCTTACTGTAATTTGAAATTGGTCTGCCGTCCCATTAGGTATCAGCCCAATCAATACTGAGTGAATTAGGTTTCAGTGATCTGATTAACTCCCCATTATTTTCTACCCCGGCTGATTTAAAATGCATGATGAGACAATATTCCAGTTTCTTTGCTTTCTCCCAGTTTAAATGGAACGTGGGCATACAAGGAAGCAGTGGCTGGGTGTATTTGATTTGGCCAGGCTGTAATGAAGCCAAACACTATCAGCATCAGTTTTATCAGGAGTGGTGTAAGGGACTGAAGCCTGCTGTGTTGAGCACACAAAGAATGAAGGGCAGAACGAAAAGCATTGGGCTAGTTAATAGTAACTGACTGTAGGGTTTGTTTGGGTGTCTCCTTCCTTGGGGGGGGGGGAATGCAATCATAGAAGTTGGAAGCACTGAGGTCATCCAGTACAGCCCCTAAGTCAGCGAAGGAATCCAAATTAAGCACCCCTGACAGATGGCTGGCTATCACCTACCTGAACAAATCTAGCAAAGCGGATAATTGGTTTCGCTGTTAAACTGCTCTAATTGAGATTCCTCCTCAGTCCAACAATGCACTGAAATGGTTCTTCTTCGGTCTATTATTCCATATCCTGCTCTCTGGAATGCGAGAGATCTTGACTTTCTTCTTTGGAATAAAGAAGGGTTGCAACTTGGCTCAAATTACTGTCAACCAGATGCATCCTCCAGTTCCTAATTATGCTGATCACCCTACTTTCAATGTAATTAGTTCACAAATTGCTTAAGGAGAAAATCAACAACAACTATAACAACCTTCTCCAACCTGTGGCTCTCTTGGAACTACAGCCAACATTTATTTCTTTATTTATTACATTTATAAGGCCACCCTACTTAAGCACAGGGGTGAAATGCTCCCGGTTCGGGCGTGCCTGCCGGTGGTCGGAGAGCCAGTAGCGACGGCAGCGCAAGGCTTCGCCCGGACACCGCCATTTGGGTTCTTTTACCCTCTGCGCATGCGCAGAGGGTAAAAGAACTCAAATGGCGGCATCCGGGCAGGTGGGCGAAGCCTCGTGCTGCTGTCGCTACCGGCTCTCCAACCACCGGCAGGCACACCCGAACCGGGAGCATTTCACCCCTGCTTAAGCAACATGACTCCAGGCAGATACAGCAACCAATGAACAGAATACAATGGAAAATATGCCCCCGTGCACACACACAACATTTAAACGATGGTCAGAAGCTAAAATTAGTTGTATCACCTCAGTGACAACTCTTATTATCCTGGCCAAAGTGCCTGAGACAACAGCCAGGTCTTAACTGTGGGGTGATGGTGGGGAGGTTGCACTAAAGGGCGGGTGCCACCACTGAGAAGGCACACTTCCCATGAGATGACAGTTTGGTCTAGTGCCGTGATGGCGAACCTATGGCACGCGTGCCACAGGTGGCATGCGGAGCCATATCTGAAGGCACGTGAGGCGTTGCCCTATGTCAGCTCCAGCACGCATGTGCGTGCTGGCCAGCTGATTTTCGGCCTTCCGGAGGGCTGGGGGGAGGCCGTTTTCGCGCTCCCCAGGCTTCAGGAAAGCATCCGGAGCCTGGGGAGGACAAAAAATGGTCCAACGGGCCTACCAGCTACGGAGGCTTTCCTGAAGCCTGGGGAGGGCGAAAAACGGCCCAACGGGCCTACCGGAGGCTTCAGTGAGGCCTGCGCATATGCGTGGGGGGGGCAGCATGGGGGGGTTGTGCACGCATGCACGGGGGGGAGGGCATTGCATTATGGGTGTGGGCACGTGCACGCACACGATAAGGCACCCAAGCAAAAAAAAGGTTCACCATCACTGGTCGAATGGATAAGGCTAGAAAGCAGGAGACCGTGAGTTCTAGTCCCACCTTAGGCATGAAAGTCATCAGAGTGACTTTGAACCGATCATCAGGAGACTGTGACTTCTAGTCCTGCCATAGGCATGAAAGCCAGGTGGATGACTTTGAACCAATCACCAGGAGACTGTGAGTTCTAGTCCCGCCTTAGCCATGAAAGCCAGCTGAGTGATTTTGAACCAATCTCCAGGAGACTGTGAGTTCTAGTCCCGCCTTAGCCATGATAGCCGGCTGGGTGACCTTGGGCCTGTCACTCTTTGTCAGCCCAATCCACCTCACAGGGTTGTGGTTGTGGGGAAAATAGGAGGAGAAAGGTGTATTAGATATGTTCAAGAGATATTTGTAGAAATAACAAAGGTGGGATAAAAATAAATAAATACATAAATATTGTTTTAAAAAAGGAAGCTGAGTATGCCTTCCTGAATAGAACAAACAAGTCAGAGAAATTCCCTTGGACTTTAGTAATGATAAGTACCACCTTGAATTGCACCCTGAGGTTTTTTTTTACCAGTCAGTGCAGCAGCCTATGGAATACGAGTGTCTCATCGGTGTACCAAGGACCACCTATAACTACCTATGTCACCACATTCTGGACCAGTTGCAGCTTCTGGGTAGTCTTCAATTGCAACATCATCCATGTTGGCTGTAACTAGAAGTCTCTGTGTGGGTACCCATGATCTGCTTTCCACACTGCGTATGGTGTGCATAAGCACATGCAGACTGAAAATATTTTGTTGCCTGAAGCAGAAAAAGCAAACTACTCCAAGGGACTTCAAGCCGAGATTTGCATGTCAAAGCCTGGCTAAATTATCCCTACGCAGGAGATCTCTGGAACACTTATTTTCATTCCTGGCAGAAAATTACAAGAATTTTTTTTTAAACGATCCTGTAATCCCTTGCATCAGAGTGGAGTCGGAGCGACTGAATGGAGCTGAGCATTTACTGGCCAGATGCCCTTCCTGATGCCTACGTGGAGTTCGCAGCAGATATTTTCTCTTTGCTCCCAGAGAGAGAAATATCTGCCGCAACCTAGAATCGAACTCACGGCTTCCTGATTGTGAGGCAAGAGCTCCACCTCTAGGCTACCACACCACTCTCAGAAAATTACGAGAATAATACATTTAATTACTGACAAATGTCTGCCAATTTATGACAGCTGTCTTACTTTGCCTTATCATGTATTCATGTGTACATGCATGTAGAAAAGAGAAAAACACAAAAGTGTTTGTATATGTGTGGTTTTCACATTCTCATAGTGCAAAAAATGTTAAAAATAAAAATCATAATCATAATAATCATAAAAGAAAATCAAATAAGTATTTGTGTGTGTGTGTGTGTGTGTGTGTGTGTGTGTGTGTGTGTGTGTGTGTAACTATTTTCCCTAAAATAGTTTGCATTTTCAGCTTCAAATAACTGGATTTTTTTCATTTATAAAGGTAGGTTTTGAAATATAGGTACAACAAAATATAATTCAATCTGGCAGATTTATTTCCTTAATGTCTTATTATTATTTCTGAGAAACCCATAAGGCACTCTATTAATTAAAACTCAGCCCGACATTTTGGCTCCATAAGATTTAGAACTTGGAGAGTTTTGCTGTCATTACTGCATTTATTTCAGAGGTTTTGGCTTTTTAATTAAGCGTTACCTCCTATCAAGGTGAGCTTTTTCAGCCCATAATGCATTTCAGCCCATAATGTAGCCAACTACACACTGCAAAAATGACAGATCCTTTTGAAAGTAGCTGTGTTCATATCTAAGTATTTGGCTACACAATGGAAATTCCACTGGTATATAAAACACAGGGATGTTAATTAGCGGTGATGAAGTATCTGTGGAGCACTGTTTAATTTAAATGGAGAGCATTAAATACAGTAGGAGCAGAGGTGTTATTCAGCCGGTTCGAACCAGTTCGGGCGAACCGGTAGTAGCGACCTGTGGCGACCTGCCCACCAGCCCTGGCGCTATGCCGTCCTATTTAGGCACGTTTTCAAGCCACGTGCATGCGTGCAAGCTGTGGACACGAGCAAAGTGAATGCACGGAAGACCGTGCGCATGTGTGGAAGGGGTGCATGTGAGCGAAGCTTGCACACGCACACGCTCACATTTGCGAACCTGTAGGGAAAGTAAGTGAATACCACCCCAGAGTAGGAGGCATTAAAAGTGTGAGGCAACTCTTTTGTAGTAGAGGGTGAGGCAACTTACTTTTGTTACTGCAAGAGTAGCAGTAGATGTGTCATCAGTGGATTTGTGGATTTTTTTTGCAGGGAGAGGATATTATGGCCTCTTTTTTGCTGAATACTGGAAACAATGCAAAATTGCAAAAGTTCAACCTGGCGATGGCTGAATGTCCCTACTCTGGTGTTATTTTTATTAATAATAGAATAACAGAGTTGGAAGAGACCTTGGAGGTCGTCTAGTCCAACCCCGTGCTCAAGCTCATCTTCTTCTGCAGTTCTCACATCTTACCCGCAGCCTATGACTGAGAGAGGCTTACGTTGTCTTTAAGTATGCCAGCATAAAGTAAAACTTTCCTGCTGATACCATGGACTGCCTTGAGGTTGTAGAATCTGTTGGGCTTTGTTATCATCACTTTTGAGGAAAATTAGGAATTGCAGTGATTGGGAACAGATGCAATAGAATCAGGATACAGATCAGCAATGGAGAAAGCCACTAGAATATAAACTGAGAGCAAACGCCACTCCTTACTAGCACTGATGATGTTACCTAGTTTGGGTAATGAAACATCTGCAAGAAAACAACCAAACTCAGAGAGTACCAAAGACCCCTCATTTCAACCACGAGCTACAAATATTCTCCTTTATTGGAGAATACACAATTTAGGCTGCTACTAGCATTTTCTGCCAATTGAAGGAAGGATGGAGAAAGGTCCTAAGGCCAGCAACCACATCCAAAAACCTGAGTCACAATGGTTAGATGACATTTTTTTATAGCTGATGTATAAAAGGGCAGAATCAAATCATTTGCTGCAAACTCTTGTAGATGGCTAGGACAATGGGGTGCCTATTGTATTATACAACATAAAGAGAGTTCTCCTCCCAACCTTCCAATATACAGAAAAACATGGATCTGTTCACTTGCGAATATCATTCCATCAGTTATGGACCTGCCTATTTCAAATTTTAATCATGGTTCTGGCCATCAAAAGGTTGCCACCTTGATTCAGAGCATGGATGGGCAACTTAGTTGGCCATCAGTAGCATTTAACATGATTCTAGGTAGATAGGCCACCATTTTTAATTGGGTTTTTTTTGGGGGGGGGAATTCCTCCTTTGGTTTGGGGGCCATTTCCTTTAAGCCTATTTTGCGTTTTGCTTATTTGTGTTTACCACCCAAAAACAGCAAGAAAGCCAATGTTGGCAAACAATGGATGGAGGATGCCCTAAATGATGCTAAGGAAGGTTTACAAGACTAAATTTGGCTTTAGGATCTCTAGTTACCTATTCCTGGTTTAGAGAACTGGCTTAGCAAGGGGACAGGAAGGGCTGGATTCACGGCAACGACATACAAGTTCTCTGTCCAGCTAAGAACTATGAGAGCAAAAAAGAACTTCTTTAAACTCAAGGTCAGAAGTTCTGAAGGCTTGTTTTTTTTGATCATCTGATTGGATTACTATAGAGAAGGAAGTGTAGTTAAGATATTCCTGCAGCTGTAAAGTCCAAGGGTACAGCTTCACCTTCCGTGGATAAAAAAAAGTGCTGAATATAATATATATTCTGTATAATTTAATACAGAAGAAAGTTCTGTCCTACTACAGCAGGGGTGTCAAACTCGATTTCATTGAGGGCTGCATCAGGGTTGTGTTTGACCTCGGGGAGCCGGGGTGGGTGTGACCAGGGTGGGAGTGGCCAGCATGATGTCACTCATGTCGGCAGGGGTGCCTGTGGTGGCCCAAGCACTCTGCCAGCAACCCCCCAGCTCCATTTTCACTGGCAGAGGGCTACAGGAGGCCATCGCGGCCAAAAACGGAATCTGGGATGGCCACGTGCGATGGCAGAGGCCGGTCCTTCGCTGTTTCCAGGGTGGCCCCACGGGCCAGATCTAAGCACCCCACAGGCCGCATCCGGCCCACGGGCCTTGAGTTTGACACTCCTGTACTACAGTATTGAAAAGTCACCTCCCCTCTCTATTTAAGCAACAAGTTAGTAGGAAATGCTTTTTATTGTATGAGAAATACAGCACTCTGGTAGCCAGCTGCCTTTGGAACTCAATCATGGTGTTGAAATAATACATTTTTTTTGGAAAAAAAGATGGAGATATTCCAAGAGCCCAGGTGGCGCAGTGGTTAGAGTGCAGCACTGCAGGCTACTTCAGCTGACTGCTAGCTGCAGTTTGGCGGTTCAAATCTCACCGGCTCAAGGTTAACTCAGCCTTCCATCCTTCCGAGGTGGGTAAAATGAGGACCCAGATTGTTGGGGGCAATATGCTAACTCTGTAAACCGCTTAGAGAGGGCTGTAAAGCACTATGAAGCGGTATATAAGTCTAAGTGCTATTGCTATTGCTATTCTATGAACATTTTGTATGCCCGGCAATAAAGTCTGATTAGATCTTCTTGGACCACCCCTTTTCTAGCCAAAATGTCTTCTGGTGCTTTGAAGGGGAGATAACAGTTACAGACAAATGACAAATTCTGGGAAGTTACGGCTGTGAAAGTGTTTAGGAAATGAAAGTGATGAGTTGAGATCTTATCATGTACTCATCCCTTTTAACTGCCTATATTGTGTGGGTGATTTGGGCTTTCCATATAGAATTAATCTGCTTTCCTAATAAGTCAATTGTGGGCCAGATGTCAAAAGCTTACCATTTATTGCTTCTTTTAAAACATGCTTTCCCAAACAGCCTTCCTCTCATCCCATTTCCAATTGTCTGAGGTTATCTGAGTTAGAAATTAGCCAGGAATTAGGGAAAATGTGAAATAATGGTTAGATTGTCAAACTAGGTCCTAATTATTCTGGATGACTTTGGATAAATCCAGGGCATCTGAGGAAGTGCCTTACTCCAACGCAGGGGTGAAATCCAGCAGGTTCTGACAGGTTCTGGAGAACCAGTAGCGGAAATTTTGAGTAGTTCGGAGAACCGGCAAATACCACCTCTGGCTGGCCCCAGAGTGGGGTGGGAATGGAGATTTTGCAATATCCTTCCCCCAGGAGTGGGGTGGGAATGGAGATTTTGCAGTATCCTTCCCCTGCCACGCCCACCAAGCCATACCACGCCCACCAAGCCACGCCCTCCCCGCCCCGCCCCTTCCAGGAGTCCCCACATGCCCCATTTTGGCTCCCAGGTAAGTGCAGGAGGACTCCTAGGCCCAAAACGGGGCACGGGGGGGGCAGCGCATCCCCCCACGGCCCGTTTTCGCTCCCAGGAGTACTGCCTGTCACACCCTCTGGCCATGCCCACCATGGCCACGCCCACCCATGGTGGGCAGAGAACCGGTTGTTAAATTATTTGAATCCCACCACTGGACTGGGCCCACTATTTCCATAAGGCCACACTACCAAACTTAAGTATATTCAGATATTATTGGTGGGTAGTGCATTGTACATTTTTTCTTATGAATTAGAGAGCTGCAGTTGTTCTTGTTCGCAAGGGCTAAAAAGGAAAAAAAAAAAGATGGGATAAGCACTATCATATTAACACATGATAACAATACAGAGAGAGTCTAAAAGTCATCTGTAAAGGACAGAAACAGGATATTAAAAGCAAGAAAGAAGGGTGAGTCGTCCCATTAATCTGTTTGATGCTGATTTGGAAGACCTGGGTCTGATGACTTATATCGTTTTGGGCATCTTCCAACAGAGAGAGAGGCAATGAATCTGATTGAACATGTAGCCGGGTACTCTAATGTCTGTTGAAAGTGAATGATTAAAAAGTTAAGGACAAGCCTATTGGATGAGAATAAAGCTCCAGCATTTTGCTTCAATGACTTCCTACGATGTTTTGTTGAAATTGGCCTTGTCATTTTTCAGAAGTTATTTTTTATCCCCCAGTAAAAGAGACATTTGTTTTTCTTCCTATTCCCTGAGCGCTTGAGAATTTCTGTTGACTTTCTCCTTGGGGGTGATTTTGATTTTATCTGATTGTTGGAGGTAGAGGATGGTGTTCCTGGTAGAATTACAGATAGTCCTTGACTTACAACAGTTCATTTAGTGACCGCTCAAAGTTACAACAGCACTGAAAAAAGGGACTTCTTGACGTTTTTCACAGTTATGAACGTTGAAGCATCCCAATCATCTTGGGGAAATTCAGATGCTTGGCAACTGGTTCGTACTTATGACAGTTCTCCCAAGGTCATGTGATCACCTTTTGCAACCTTCTGACAAGCAAAGTCAATGGGGAAGCGAGATTCACTTAACAACCAGGTTACTAACTTATCAACTGCAGTGATTCACTTAACAGCTGTGGCAAGGAAGGTCATAAAATGGGGGCAAAACTCACTTAACAAATGTCTCACTTAACAACAGAAATTTTGGACTCAATTGTGGTCATAAGTTGAGGACCACCTGTACTAATACTTGGCTTTTTGGCTTTAGGAAGGCCCACTCCCCTGCATTAAATATTCCCATTTTGTTTTCTGTTAGGAATTTTTCTATCACTATCATGCTTTTACTGTTGAGAGTCCCATGGATAGCAAGAAAATCAAATCAGTCAATCCTAAAGGAAATCGACCTTGACTGTTCTTTGGAAGGACTGAAGCTGAAGCTCAAGTTCTTTGGCCACCAAATAAGAAGAGAGGACTCATTGGAAAAGACCCTGATGTTGGGAAAAATGGAAGGCCAAAGGAGAATGGACGGCAGAGGATGAGATGGTTAGATAGGGTCATCGACACAATGAACATGAATTTGGGCAAACTCTGGAGGCAGTGAAGACAGGAGAGCCTGATATGATATGGTTCATGGAGTCATGAAGAATCAGACATGGCTTAGCAACTGAACAACTTCATACTTTTTCTTCCTTGTCTAAAATGGCAAGAACTTGTTCATGATATCTTCCTTTGGGATTTAACTAGCATGCAGGAAACTAGGATTTAGCTAGTATATAGAATGCGAGAGAGGAGTGGTGCAGTGGCCTACAGGTGGAGCTCTCGACTCACAATCAGGAGGCTGTGAGTTCAATCCTAGGTAGAGGCAGGTATTTCTCTCTCTGGGCATGATGAGAATATATCTGCTGAATATAACTCCGCATTGGTAACAGGAAAGGCATCTGGCCACTAAACACTCAGCTCCATTCAGTTGCCCAGACTCCACCCCGCAAGGGATTATAGGGTCATAAGAAGAAGAAGATGATAGGATGCTAGAGAGGCTACAGACAACTGCAGAAAGGACTACACAATGCAAGAAAGGAGATTCTGCCACCTTCCTGGATCATTTAATCCCCAATAAGGGCCAGAACAACACTACACATTCAGAAAAATATGTCCACAATTTGGTTCTCTTTCTCTTTGATGAAAGACCTTAAAAGTCAACTCCTTTCATCACACTGAATGAGAATTGGTAGGAAAAGATCTGGAGAACTTCTCTGTCTGGAAGTAATCCCTATTCTCATGGTGTGTCAGCACGGGTGGGCTTCAAAAATTTTAGCAAGAGATTCTCTGCCCGGTTGCTGGGTGGGCATGGCCATGCTGGGCGTGGCCAAGTCGGCCTCCTGCACCATGGCGGGGGGGGGGGGCCACGGTGTGTGGGGGGGCATTTTTGCCCTTCCTGGGCTCTAGAGGCTTTCCTCGAGCCTCCGGGAGGGTGAAAATGGCCTCCCCAGGCTCTGGAGGGCCCATTTCCGGCCTTCCCGAACTTCCGGTTGGACCGTTTTTCGCCCTCCCTGAGCCCCTGCGCGCACCCTGCACTTACCTGCATCCAAAATGGGCCATGTGGGGAGTCCTGGGAGGGGAGGGGCAGGGCCAGCCATGAGTGGGATTTGGGGGTTCTCCGAACTGCACATGATAGTCTTAGCTAGAGGTTCTCCCGAACCCCTGCAAACCCCCAGCAGCCCACCCCTGTATGTCAGCATTTTTCTGTTTTATTAAAAAAATAAATTTTGGATCCACTTTTGGAGAGTGTCTGAAGGCTGTATTCAAAACTTTAGGACGGATGTAAGTAAATTTAATTCACTTTATAGGAAAAGTGAGCTCAGTCCTGTGCTAAGTTGTTTCTTCCACCTCCTTTTCAAAAGGCTGAGATCCTCAACAAACTCCTTGCTAATTAACCCAGTGATTTCTCTCCATTTTGCTACATATTACGGTATTTTATTTTAAAACAGGCTAGCCAAAACAGTATAGTTACCATCTGGAGTGTCTTTAAAAGCAAAGTTTAAAAAAAAAAATCAATATGGCACCTATGATTATGCAATTGAAGTCCTGCTTCTTATGTGGGTTGCATGCAAGACACATGTAAAAAAATTGTGGGGTAAGCTGCCATTTGAACTTTTTAATCCCATCGGTTGCTCTTCTTCTTCTTGTGCCATATCTGTCATCAGATGTTGGCGATCATGTTGGCGATCCTATTTTTATCAACAGCCGCACAAAAAAGTGCTGCTGAGTTTTGTCCAAACCAGTCCCTTAGATTTTGAAGCCATGATGTTCTTCTACTGCCTGGACCTCGTTTGCCTTCAATCTTTCCCTGGAGGATTAAGTGAAGTATGCCGTATTTTTCCGGGTGTCGCATCACATGTCCCAAATATTCTTACTTTCGCTTTTTAATGGTTTTGATGATTTCCCTTGGCTTTCCCAAGTGGCTTATCACCTCCTCATTTCTGATTTTGTCAACCCAGTTTATACGTAACAGCCGCCTGTAAATCCACATTTCAAATGCTTCTAGTCTCTTCAAGTGGCTTTCTGTCAGAGACCAACTTTCTACTCTGTAGAGCAGGATAGAAAAGACTATCGGTTGATGGCCTTGGCTAATATATGTTGTGGCCCGCCAGTGACCTGTGCAGCTGGTTGCGGACTCCGACAGCGAAGAGGCTGTTGTGGTGATGTGCCAGCGGCCTGTGCAGCTGGTACCTGAGTCGGACAGTGAGGAGGTTGGTGAAGACTCGGTGCCAGAGGCGGAGATTCAGCCAGGGCCTTCAGAACCTCCAGAAGCTCCCATCAGTGACGAGGAAGAAGAGGAGGAGCCTATTCTCAATGCACAGGCACGCAGAGCTGCCAAAAGGCAGGAATGGTTCCTCTGGAGGAGGTCTCCTCGGGAGTAAGGCTTGGGGCTAATTGGCCACGCCCCTAGCCTATTTAAGGGATGATGATGGTTGAAGTAATTTGCAGGAAACAACTCTTCATAATCACCTCGTGTACTGGATTCAGAAAACGTCTCTTTGGCTCTGGTTTTTCCTGTGTTATCTGTTCTGCTAATTGCTTCTGGGTGTCTTGCCAAACCACAGTAAGAGTACTGATATCGCATCAAGAATTGAGTTATTTTACCTTGGACTTTTGTCGGCTGTTAATGAATTTGAATTAACAGCCCTTATTCATAAAAGACTGATTGAAACCGTATTTTTGTTTGAACAAACTACTAAGACAGCTTATCAGTAGTCTTTATTTAATAAAATAAGGTTTGTACGGACTTTGTGTGTGCTGCGTTCTTTGTGGTTTGTAGCTGGGACAGAACTATATCTATGGGTAGTCCCAGAGGTGGGTTCCTCCCAGTTCGCACTGGTTCTATAGAACCAGTAGCAAACTGCTGGTGACGTCATGGAGCCGGTTCTGTTGGTGCCGGTCCGTGGACGCCGCCATCTGTTTTTTGGGAAAAAAAATTTTGGGGGAATTTTTTGCTATTTTTTTTTCTTCTGCACATGCGCAGAAGCCGAGTCCCCGGCACTGCACATGCGCCACCATCTTGTTCTTGGCTTTTTTGGGGGGATTTTTCTTGCGAATTTTTGTCACTGCGCATGTGCACGCGCGTGGGCGTCGCGCAATGCGCACGTAGCCATGCAGTATGGGAGGAAGCGAACCGGTGGCGAGGTAAGTTAGAACCCACCCCTGGATAGCCCTCAACTTACAGCCATTTGTTTGGTGACCATTTAAAGTTACAATGGCACCGAAAAAAGTGACTTACAACTGGTCCTTGAACTTACGAGGGTCAATCCATCCCCCATGCTCATGTGATCAAAATAAACCAGGATTGATTTACAACAATTACAGTATCCTGGGATCAGGTGATTGCCATTTGTGAGCTTTCCAGCTGGCCTTCAACAAGCAAAGTCAATTGGGGAAGCCATATTCGCTTAACAACCATGTGATTCACTTAACAACTGTGGCAAAAAACCTCACAAAATCGGGTGCAACTCACATAACAACCATCTTGCTTAGCAATGGAAATTCTGTTTCCCAATTGCGGTCGTAAGTCGAGGACTCCCTGTATCCCATTTCTCCCATGAGATTTTCCCCAACGTTTCTTGCTGCTAGGAAAGGAATTTTAGAAGGGAATTTTAGAAACAGAAAAAACATTGTAAACCGAAACATTATCCCATCAAACTGAAGAGAGGTTCAGATGGATTATGGAGAACCAGGTCTTGTGATTCAGGTTGTATCATTGACCAATCAGTCATTATTATACTGAAAATGTATTTAAAAATGCTTTACTCATAAGTAAAATTCACTGTTTTCAAAGGGGCTTGTTTTCAGAAAAGGAGGCATAGGTTTTGCTTAGTAAGTAGATAAAATGATATACACCCAATTTTACCTCCTCATTCACTGACAGTGGGAAAAGATTACCCATTTTTGGACAGCTGCTATAAATAATTCAAAGCATCTTTATTATTATCTTCTATACAAAAAAAGAAAAAAAGAAAAAAAGAGAGCTTAGAGGGAGGGAACCTGTCTGTATGAAAAATAATCCTTGCAAACTTTGGGTAAAGAAAACGAACAAAGTTATGATTAAGCATATAAATGGGCTGTCTTCTCATTTATATGCAAGAAAATGTCCTTAATTTATTAATCTCATCTGCATATAAAATTAACACTCTCATTGTCGCCCCTGTCTTAATTACTGGGCCTTCTTTTTTCTAGAATTTTGTTGGGAAAATTGCCCAAAAAATTGAACAGAAAAACACACCTATTCTTTTGGCCTGCTTGTTTTATAAAATCAATTTAACTCGTGAAGAACATTTTTACAAAGAAAATAGAAAATGTTATATTTTTTTAAAAAAATCCCTTGTCTCATCAATTCTTGTCCCCAAATTGGGTACAATCTGAGGTAAAGCATAACCTGCCAAGAAAAAAGTAATCGACTTCCAAAAAACAGAAACAGTATATTATGCATATATTTAATATATTATTATCACATTATCTGTCACAGCAGGTGGCCTCATCTATCCAACTTGGCTTATCTCAGAAATAATTGTCTATTACCCACCAAACTCCCAAGGTTGAAGACTAGGTTAGTGTATAAATAATTGGAAATGCAAATGGTTAAGCATTTCTATATTGTTACGAAGAAAAATACAGGCCTATGAATTCATCAGGTCAAGCTTTACCTCACATACTTTACTGTACAGGTAGTCCTCGACTTACAACCACAATTGAGGCCAACATTTATGTTGCTAAGCGAGACATTTGTTAAGTGACTTTTGCCCCATTTTATGACCTTTCCTGCCACAGTTGTTAAGTGAATCACATCAGTTATTAAGTTAGTTACACAGTTGTTAAGTGAATCAGGCTTCCCCATTGACTTTGCTTGTCAGAAGGTCACAAAAGGGGATCACATGACCCCGGGACATGGCAACTGTCATAAATATGAGTCAGTTGCCAAGCGTCTGAATCAGCGGTGGGTTGCTCCCGGTTCGGCCCAGTTCTTAGAACCGGTAGCGGCGGCGGCGGGACGCTCCACCCACCCGCCCGGGATGCTCCGCCCACCCACCTGGGACGCTTCTGCGCATGCGCAGAAGCATCGCGAGCGCACGCGAGCGCGAACCGGTAGTAAAGGGTTTTAGAACCCACTACTGGTCTGAATTTTGATCACATGACCATGGAGATGCTGCAATGGTATACAAATAAGTATGAAAAATAAGTAAGTCACTTTTTCCAGAGTCATCACTAAATGAACTGTTGTAAGACAAGGACTACCTACATCACTTCATCTACACTATAATAATTGGGAAGTGAGATGTTCAGAAGGATAGGCTTCAAAACTCATAATTTATATTGCTTCGGTTGTTGGTAGACTGTAAGAATTAATATCCAATGAAATACTTACTAGAGGATACTCACCTAAAGAAGGTTTTGTTATAGTACCCAGCACCAGAAATAGCAGATCTAGAAAAGCTTACACAAAGGTTTACCTTGGAGAGGAATGGAGAGTAAGTAATTGGTGAGCTGCAGTTGGAAGAGTCAGAGTAAACTGTGAATTTACTCATTTGTTTTCATACCTCAGTAGTGAAACAGAAAAACACATGGTCAAAGCTGTCTGGCTGCAACATCTCAACCTCACCCCATTCCTAAGAGGTCTGTAAGGGGCGTGCATAAGCGCACCAGCGTGCCTACCGTCCCTGTCCTACTGTCCTATTGTCCTCATCTATCTGTATTCACCTTGATTATGTTTATGTTTATACCTATACCTGCTATCTTGTACATGTTTGACAAACAAACAAATAAAATAAATAAATAAAATAAATTTTGGTTTTCACAGAGGCCAACTAGATGCTTCTTGGATACTCATAACAAAAAGGTGGAGATCCATCTTTCTATATGTTGCTATTCATATTTCCTTCAACCTGGAGACAATACCAAATCTTTAAAAAAAACCAACCCCCCAAAAAAACAAAAAAACAAAAACAAAACAATCCTATCAGCCATGATAGACTTATCCTCCCTGAGTTTTTCCAGTTAAGTCCAATCAAGTTACTGGCCATCAAGGTGTCCTGTGGTGGTTTATTATCTGCTCTCTGTTTCTATGCATTGGCATATATACTGGTATATGTATGTTGGCAATACAGGCTGCCTCTTGTTCCTAGTAAATTTTGCCCAAAGAGTGAAGATGGCATATGAATAGGTAATGACTAGAAAAAAGGAGATGGACTGACATCATATATTCTATTGTCTGCCCAGATAGACAAATCTTCTCCTCTCCTCTCCTCTCCTCTCCTCTCCCCTCCCCTACCCTCCCCCGCCCTCCCCTTCCCTCTCCTCCTCTCTTCTCCTCTCCACTCCCTTCCCTTCTCTTCTTTTCTTTTCTTTTCTTCTCTCTCTCTCTCTCTCTCTCCTCTCTCTCCTAGAAGAGCAAATGGGGATGGGGA